>QNGE01002455.1:30533-41427 GCA_008508345.1 Paragonimus westermani | reverse complement strand
GCTGAGATACTGCCAGGACGCCCAGACCTAGACAGGAGAACGATTAGGGTTCTCAACCAAAGCCTTTGGCTCAAAAGCCTGTACCGCAAGGCAGCGGGTGGGTGGCGGTGTACCAGAAATGGTACGTTTTTCAGGAAGAGATGCCAACCATCTTCCAACCCCCAACCTGGAGGACCAGGAGACTGTGGTTTGTCAGACCTCTACCTGTTGGCCTGCCTGGTATGAGTAACTCTGTCCAGTTTAGCCCAAAAGGTCATCGAGATGCGCAAGCCGTCACACCACGTCAACGTCCAGTCTCACCGTGACGGAATTTGCCATCTGCTGTTTTTACATTAAAAAAACAGTCATCTGCCATTTACTGTTTTTATATGTCCTAGTTAGACCGTTCTAAATTGGTTGGTCAAAAAACAGTTTAACAGAAACTAACATACATTGATCAAACCTGTCAGACTTCAGACAATCACCCTGTAACACAAAGAAATCTGCATGAAGACTCCAAGCTAGTAAGAACAGTCAGTCAACTGAAACTGAGAAAAATAGAAGAAAACGACCTAGTCAACACTTTTACGCGCTACTCGTTTTGGTATTGATATGTCCGCCGAGCTTGGCATTTAGGTTGCAATACCAAAACCATCAACCCGAGCTACGAACAACACCACCACTGTTCCCAACCATCAGACGCGCTACTCGTGTCCAGGTAATTATTTTACGACACACTGCCTCACAAAACTGCCTCACGTACTGCCTCACAATCCATACTAAACAGATCAACCCACTGCAAGTCAAAGACAGCTCAGAAATAGCGGTCTACTCGGAAACGCAGCGGTGCACACTTAAACAAAGGTTCGAAACATACTCACAAAATTCAAAGGCAAGCTTCCAACTGGAGATATGTCAGAAATTGGGCATTCGCAGCAAAATTCAATTGGCGAGCAGGAAACCTGAGAACAGACATATGGACCGATCGAAAAGATAACAAAAGATCAATCAATCAGTCGAAAGACCACCTCACTAACGGACAAGTCGACGATCAGGAGGTTCACCGACTACCACTTACAGCCCCATCCTTAACATCTGACACCTGAAGTCTGAGGGTTTGAACGCTTAGTCTTAAAGCGTTTCGTATTTCACCCATTGGCCTCACCTCCCGAACTTTCAGGTAGCACTAAAACAGAACTTCGAAAATGATCAGCTCGCCTCATGCGAAGTTGCACTGATGGTGTTATCTAATGTGGGGAGAGAATGTTTATAATCTAACCGGCCAGATCGTGAAACAGTCGAAAGTCAACAATTACCACGAGGTGCGTATATTCTTCCCGCTGCTCATGAAAATCTGTCGCATAATATAATAATCGCTGTGTCAGTGTTTGTACTAAGTGGTTATATCACCTGTTCGTAAAGTAATTGAAGTATGGTTGTTATGTGCTGACATCCACAGGTCACTTCTTGCATGTACACTGGAAAAAAATCACCAGCAAACGAATCTCTTGTGGTGCAAACACATGGAAAATTAGGTCCTTCGTATCTGGGGTAAACAAGTTGTTTAATAAAAAAGAACTCAGAAAAAAAACACTTAAAAAGTACGACAATACTGACTTCCAGTAGAACACAGCAGGACAGAAAGCAATTTACAAAACAGTAAGATACTTGTTCAAAGGATTTTCTGAAATTGACTTCAACAGTTCAACGACCGGGTGCTTTAGGAACAGCGTAATTATTTGTAAGACACTTGTAAAGTCATGCAACCGTATCCAATGCGGCAATTTGTGTTCGACGAGCTCAACCCCAGAACCTTGAATCTCGTCTCGCCAAGAGCAGGGGTTTTGAAGTAATGACCGTAAAGTATCGGTATCGTTCTGTAAGCAGTCAAGTAATTCGGCGTCTATCACACGCTCCAGTCGCGAAAGTTCGTCAGGGTCATCATCACACTGAGCAGGTTGAAGAGTGCTTGACAGGGGTAAACAAATATTCCTGTTAGGCCAACGGGTTAACAGAATGTACTTGAGGAGTATAAAGAATTCCCAGAAATTGATACCGGCTAGCGCACGTAAGCAAACCTAAGTATAAAGAAAGAACGAGGCAATAGAACCAGAGAGAAAAGAGGTGGAATGAAGTTCATGAAGCGAGGATCAAAGCGAGTTACCATGAGTGTTTTTAACATGAACATCCCAATTAAGCCGTATGAAAGGACATACTTAGTCGGACGGAATAACCACATGGGTGAGATAGGGGGATGATTCGTGAAACCCTTTAAACTCACTGGCAGAACTTGACGAGAAGTGGCTCGATGATTTGTTGAAGGGTTTCCAAATGGTATCCTAAACAGAGATGCACTTCAGATCCGTCAAGAAATATAAGGAGCACTGAAATCCCATTGAAAATTATACACTTTTGACGCGTTCATTGTATATTGACAGCTCCGTATCTACTTGAAAAGACGTGTTCCCAATTACATACTGAGCAAGACTATCGAAATGTGTAAACCCCGACCCGGTGGAATCGACACCAATGAACATGAATAATCAGGTTAATCCACCAGAATTTAAGCTGGAGACCATCATAGACACTCACTGTGTGATGTGCTGACTACGCTATGACTAAAGCACCTTGTTGAGAGTTTTGCCCATACCATCCTTTATTGTTACAGTAAGCAATGGCTCGAGCCAAAATGCTTTCTGGTCATGTTCACAGCCGTTATGGATGAATAAATGATCAGCCATGGCAGACTGAAACAACATTACTCCTAGTGCTTTCGAATTCTAATATGCATAAAGGAATATGCCGGTTTCAGTTTCTCACTCAGTTTCGTGTACACTTTTATACATAAGCTTGCATAGCAAACGTAACAGGGACACGACAGATCGTAAGTTTTTGAGTCTGGATAACTTTTAACAACAGCCAAAATAGGAACATGTGCTGGAAGTGGTCAACTTTTGCTAAGCTTTTCCATCTGTGTGTAAACGCGCCCTAGTGCCTGATGAACAAAGTTGACGTGACAAATGAATATCGGAATGTGTGTGCCGATAACGGGAGAGTTAAACAGTTGCAAAAAGTCATTTCAATGAAAACAACTCATATTGACTAAAATCAGTTAGAAAAGAGACATCTGAGACAGAGACTCACTTGACATTGTTCATGCCAGCCCGGAGTGTCCCGCACATCTTCGGTGGAAGCTTCAACGGAGGCCAGCTGACTTTGTAAATGATCCCAAACCCACTTCACATTAGTGGCATTAAACCAATTATGATTGATAGACAGGCAATTCGTCTAGCTTGCGCAGGGATGTGAAATAGTGTGAAGGAAACCTTGATGAGGGCTATGACAACAATGTGGGAAGTTTGTCTGTCATTTTCTTTTATCAAAATTTTTCCCTCAGCTTTATATTTATTCCCTGAATAGTTAGCGTCAAAGATCACTTGTACAAGACTCCCGAACGGCCACTTACATCAAACCGGTGACGCTTTACAAACAATCCGTTAGTGGTCAGTTTCTGTACGAAAACTGACGATACAGACAAATATAAATGAATGATCAATCTTTTCAAACATTTTTTAACGTAAAATAGAGCTTCCTGGGAAAGTTTTAGTGAGCACAATCGGTTTAACCTGAACAACTGTTCAGGGTGCATATGTACTACAGGTGAAACATCCTGGCCGAGACAAAATCAACCATGAAAGTAGCAACTTCAGATTCAAACCAAAATCACTTCGTAGATCTAGTGGCTTTGAAAAACTTGGCAACAACTGTAGTGTATTGTAATAAACACTGGGTGCGATACAAGTTGGGGAGTTACTGTTTGTACTTTACTGTTGACGAATAAGTTGAATTGTGGAACAAATAAACCTTGGACAGGACACTAACGGTATTCGCGAAAGTGGAAAACGATGCCTAACAAGATGACAAGCAATGCGCAAAATATTATCGGCTGAAACAGTGACATAACACTTAGTCATTCACTGATTACACTGACGTCCGTAGCCTGTGTGTGTGCAAACTGAAAGATTGCATGTTCAGATTCGCGATTGGGCAGCGCGGTGCCCGTGCGTAAATTATTTGGAGTATCACCAAGTCTGAGAATATGGCAAGTTAATAACACTATCAGAGACAAAATGTGCACCTACTTGAAGCGATAGGAAAGTTGAATTACATCAGTGGCACAATAATCTCTAACATTTCCATCGACATCGAACACAGCCAACGTACCGGCAGCGCAATAACAACAAGGGTCTTATCACTAAACAGCATCTTGCTTAGCACAAAGAAACAAGAAAGTATGTCAAGCTTGATTCTTTGATATCAAGAAGAACCTGTTTTTTAGTTGTTAGGTCCCCTTTCAGCATCTCCATTTTTCCTTCCCTCTTCCTATACAGAGTGTTTCTTTTTACTCTTTGTGGTTGTGTGGCAGTTAAGCGTCAGCGTGAACCACTGAAGCATTGCTGCCTACGATGATGATGACATGAAGATTGGGAAGATGTAAGGCTTACAGTTGAACTAACAGCTGGAAAGAGTTAGTACACATTACGAAATGGAACAATACATCATCAACGACATCACATTAATCATCTTCATCAAATGTTCCACTTCTGTCATATGCTTCGTCAATCAGACGTAATGCACTACTACAGGGGAAATCAACCTTATGTGTGCCCAAAAACATAAAGTCTCGTTGTTTGTTGTTGTGGCGTACGTGATTCATCTTGCTCATCTTACTGCGGACAAAATGGTTGGCGGTTGAACGCGGTGTAGGTTAGTGGCTAGCAATATTCGTTTTGTCTGCGTGGGATTGGTCGACGTTATCACACGTGCTGTGTTTGAACACTGTCACATTAAAATTTGATGGATCTGACTTCTCCTTGGAGTCCACGTGATTTGGTCATTTACACTCATTTTCATTCATAAGCGTCAGATGCCCAAGTGACTGTCTCCTCCTTTCTGCCAGATAGCCTCGCGGTCCGGAATTAAGCCATGTAAACAGTGACACACTAGGAGTGGAATTACGGTTGTAGGAAAACATCCGTTCATGCAGTGTACCGTCGGTTATTATGTCATTTTCACCTCTAGTTTGGTTGGTTGTTTGCAAGGTATGTGTGGTGTTGAATGTTTGAATATAGGCGTAACTGTTTTTAGCGGTTAGGTCTCCTTCCATCCCCTACTTTTTTCCGTTCTCTTCCTATACAGGGTTTTCCTTTCTCTTCCTTCGTGGTTGTGTGGCAGTTAAGCATCAATGTGAGCCACTGATGTGTTGTTGATTATGATGACGATGATGGGTAGAAACCACACGTATGTCTCCTAATCCCACCACCTCAGACGGGCTGGCATAGCACAAGGAAAGAAAGTACCCTTTGTTGGTTGGTTCTATTCCGTCATGTAGACGTCCGACTCGGTTAGAAATCGATAGATCTCACAAGTACATGTTGTGGTGAACTCCCCACTGGCTTCAGATCTCAGAGAAAATCAGCCTTATACTACAATAGCGCAGTGAAGACAGTTGACACCAGTAAAACATATCAAGTTGCAGCTATAGACGCCGAAAATAGAGACAGATTGTCAAGGTAGGTATATGCAAGAGATACCTAAAGAGGCCAGTAGTGAGAAGATAGAAGAACCGAAAACAAAGTATAGTGGTAGCGCAATCGTAGATGTACGCGATCTTCATCCGCAGCCGCATCGAAAATAGGGTACACAGCCACAACAAGCGATGCAGTATTGAATGGAACGAGTGATGGGCCCAGGAGATCACTGCTTGGCAAGACAGAGATTTCGAAGGTAGAATAATCATTACTGACCAAAGAAGCCATTAACCAAAAAAATGTTTACTTGCAATTAGAGTACTATAATAGAACGTCAGGCAGAGACTAAATTGTCATGTTGGTCAAACGGAAGCAAGTAATAACAGGATCCAATAGGTAAACGTTTGAAAAAGTACCCTAAAGAAATAATCAGGTGAAGTGGTTTTGAAATGCATTCATAAACAAGCTGCCTACTTGCGTGCATCCAATGATCACAAGAAAAATCCAGAACGAAGTGACGAGTATCGAAGTTAGGGCATACGTTCCTATTGGCTGTAGGAAGAACTCACCACATTCACAACCTGATGATACCAGCCGGATGGTACGAAGACGGCTTGACCCGGATGCTGAACAATCAAGAAATAGGCGGCACCAGTGCTTTCTAGTGGCAGGTTTCGCACATCCATCGGCATACGACCATTGTTGAAGGCGCATAGTTTTTTCTCCTCTCCTGTTTGAAAAATACCGCAGAGAATCAAGAGCTGCAATCGAAGTGCATACAATCCGTAGCTTTTGGCAGCAAAATATTAAAAGTTATCTAGGGAATGTTTAAAACATCAAACCGCTAAGGTAGCAATGCTGCTCTGAGAATGCAGGCCTAATGGGTACGTTGCAGCCAGTAAGTAACCCCTCTAACACATGTTCACAAAAGTAAAACATACAGCATTACCTCTTCGAAAAGATTAGCCAATTTTCCACCGTATTTATACTTAGAGTGTCAACACAAAGAAGCGCTACACAGCGAACCTAAAAAGTTATTCCGGTACAAAGTCCACTTAATTGTAACGTTAGCAGTAAGAAGGGAAAAAGTCCTCTGTATTCATACTGGGTGTAAATCACATGATAAGGATTCTCTCATATTGTAAGGTTGCGGAAAAAATGCAAAACGATTTGTTCCATCAGGGGATATCACTACCACCACTCTCGATGCATGTAATATCTACCCAAGAGTCAGAGCCGATGCCACACGGCACTGGTATTCAGCAGATCGTGTTGTAAGTAAAGAAAAACAACCCTCCATATTACAGAGTGTTAACCGATACGCGTCCTACGAGCTGGATATTGTCCGGCAGTCCATATCAAAACAGGAACAGTCAGTGAGACTGCATTCGAACCCGCAGCCAGATGGTCAATAGGTGAGCGTTGTTACGATCGCGCAAGCCCGAGAACGTCGCAATTATGATACAGGAAACAGGAACTCAAAAACTGGCAATATGGCTATTAAACTTAAACCTGAAAAGACAATCTATGCCAGAATATGTTATATACCTGACGTGCTAGTCCCGAAGTGTGAAGTGAACAAGTGGCCTTTATGAAAGTTGAATGAGTTACTCAATGCCCATTCACTGTCTACCAGAGACCCTCATGTGAGGGTTAGCTGTTAACAACCGAGCTGACTTGGTGACGCACAGAGCGCGACGGAAGAACAAAAGCGTGACAGATCCCCATGGTAGGCAATCAGAATTTCACGGATTCACGTAGGCTTTTCCAGTTCACCATGACAACGAATGTTGTCCTGCCAAAAAGGGCTTCACACACTTTAATAAATTCCCACGTGTCCTTGGACAGTTTGCACTTCGAAGGGCACACGAACGTCCTCTAATCCACAGTATTTATGGGCGGCAATCATTGCATAGTGAATCCTACTCCTCATTAGAACCACAGACGTTAATGCACGACCATCATACAGTGCACAGAGATTTCACTCATCCTATACTGCATGCTCCAGTGAGTGGCTTTAAACGATGTACTGGTCACAAGTACACAAAACTGGTCCACCAAGGCGTTGGAATCTAAAGGCCACGGGTAAAATGAAGCAAAAGAAACTGATTTTGAAGAAGGAAGTACTTTGATCTTGGTGATGACCAAAGCAAAAAAGGCAAGCGGGCATAAAATAACCGAACTAGAGAGCAAACACGAGGAGCAACTATCGAATGAGCAGGCAGAAAGTACCGTCTTGTTGCCGCCCGAGAGTCACCAGAAATCCGGCACCAACCCTTCTTAAATTACCAGGTTCCGTCAAATAAAACTTTCGAAAGTTGCACAAATTCAATGTGACTGACAAGAGTTGTGTCCAAATTAGAAGGGAAGTACTGTGGTTTTAAACTGTCGCTCTTCCACCTTATATAGCCCTGAAAAGACGGTTTCTTCATGTGAACAGCGATCACCATCAATAGGAATTGAAGCTGCGACATAATTCAGTTTCGGCAGGCATAAACAGGAATAAACATTGACACAGTTTTCGAAGAAAGGTCTGCCGGTTAGAGGACTACGCGGTGGCAACCTCACAAATTCCGCTCCGTTCGAAAACGAGCCCAAAAGAAGACCCACAGTAGAAGTAAGTGAAAAGCAACTGGAGGCCAAATTAAAAGCTAACACAAACAATAACTAAGACCCTTTCACATTATCTAGAAGTTTCACATATGACCTTTATCATCTAACTGAGGTTTAAAAAGCTGAAAACATTTGATAAGCGAGATTCACACGAGTGCATGGTAGGTCGAATGCCGAGATTCTCCGAGATATGAAAACCGCTGGGGATATGACAGCAAAAGCCCAGTACTGGATTGAAGCATCACCCACAGGCACAGTGGGTATTGTACAGCAGCCGAAAAATTGTTGGACAATGAGCAATGGGAACTGAAGCTGCTAAGTAACTATCCATACCACATTTGTCTGCATTGAGTAATGATAAGAGATAACGAATAGCGTACGTAACTCAGATTGCGTCTCAGGTTTAAAGTGGGTTTTCGGAACTTCAAGGGTAAAGGCTGAACAAGCAGGAGAATGACCGACAAAAATTTTCACAAACGTTCACAGCCGGCATTGGCCAGCAAACACGTCTTAAGACACGTTTGAATCCCGTATGAAACCGAACATACCAGGAGGAAAAAACCACCATCGCTTCTCTCCACAAATGTTAACCGACCAGCTGTATGACTGATAAACGTCCGCATGCAAAGGAGTCCATGTGTTACGTACACCCAAGTAGACAAATCGGAAATCGTCCTGGATATCTCGTCGCACACTCCAAAATTCATTCATCCAATCGGAGGCGAAAACGTCGGGGAGCTGATAAAATTCATCATCCACATGTCTGTTTTAAATAAACACCTCAGCCATTAAATATAGAAAAGTCACTTGAAGTAATGCCAGTCTTTCAGATACAACAATCTGTCGTCCTGGCGGTTGCAAGATGCTTCCCAGTAAGTGATGAAGTCCAGCACAGACAGTTCTAGTGTTTGATGTGCGCCGAATTCCGAGCGCGAGCAATCAGTAACACACAGTTGTTGGCCTTCTTTAATGGCAAAAATTTGGATTAGGGCGAGAACTAACGCAAAGACTCAACTCGGAAATCGTTCAAATAGTGCACGAATATTGACCTCACCAGTTTCAGTACACCAGAACTGACGGGCAGGCCACTGATCCGTAATCCAACGATCGAGTAAACAAGGCAAATTGCGAAGAAGAAACCTTTGGATGGTAGTCTGTCAACATTAATAAAACATACTTCAAATAGAACTCATCAAGACTAATCGGGGATGTTATTATCGGGAACGCCGACATGTGATAGCAACACGAGAAGCGTGCGGTCCAAGTCGACTACAAAAATATAAGACGGCAGATCATAAAAGAGCGGAATTTTTAAGTAACTTAAATTCAAAGAGAAACGCTTAACTGAACATCCTCGTTAAACCCCGGACGGAAAGTTATGGACAGGTTTTTACAAACACAGAAAAATAATACCGAGTGGTTCAACTTTCTGGAATACAGCCGCGCCAAAGATTTTGTCAACAGAACGGCTCAGCGTCCTAGGGAGGAACTACCTCCGTTAGTGGTAAGACAAGGCCAATCCTGTGCACAATAAAGTACATGAGACAACCTGAGATGGACATGCATAGGTAATGAAAACAAGACAAACGAAACTGATGAACGCAACTTCACAGATTCCTAGCGCATTGTCGTTTCTCAGGTGTGTACCTAATAATGTAAACCATCTAACAAAAAGCCGAATGTGTCTCATTTCGGTTATGCAGAATTACGCAAGAATTGCGGAGATAAAATGAACGCTATGCACAGATGTTAGTTATTCGGCCAATCATTTAGTAGCTACATGAAATGACGAGTAGCTCATTACAGGTGCATTATGTAAACCAGTTCCTAGCCAGATGACAGAGCTGGCTGGCTTCATCCCTTTTAGCCAGCATTAAAATACAGGGAACTGGAAGACCGATTCTTTGTAAGTCCCACACCAGATCAATGGCGGCTGCCGAGTTAGTCTGAATAATAGTTAGTAGAAGGGTGGTAAACAAACAAACAACCTAAGTAAAATAGTATGGTCAGAAAAGGGTGCTGTACAAATTTGGCCGTAAATGACACCACTCCTGGAAGAGTACATCTGGGGTCAAAAAAGACCACTTGAATCAAAGTGCACATTACTCTTTCAGCCCCGTGAAACAGCGAAAGTGACAGGCATTACACCATCATCATCATTATCACAACCATGAGCCTGACCAGGGGGTACTGTGGCTCGAGCCGCCGCCCACCTTAACACTGACAGAAGAGGAATGGTAGTGAAAAGGTCATAGAATAAGAATAAAATACTACGCGGGTGTACTGAAAATGGTATAGAGGCAGGTACTCCATCGACTACAGCACACTGCTATCTCGGAGAGCGTTTCCAACCAGCAATTTGAGTGATCACGATGATCCAAGCCAGGCAGACCACACCTACCCACTTTACTCAACAATATAGTCAGGGTATTCATATTTCGTGACCATGTTGTTATCTGATCCTCACGCAGTTTCCTTCAGCTATTGGTGGTCTCAGTATATAATACTCGGTGCGGCAAACGCTCAGCCGGCATGTACAGTACGTAAACCAACCATCACTGTCACGATGACACTGGACCTTGATGTGGTGTGACGGCTTGCGCATCTCGATGACCTCTTGGGCTAAACTGGATAGAGTTACTCATACCAGGCAGGCCAACAGGTAGAGGTCTAACAAACCACAGTCTCCTGGTCATCCAGGTTGGGGGTTGGAAGATGGTTGGCATCTCTTCCTGAAAAACGTACCATTTCTGGTACACCGCCACCCACCC
>QNGE01002455.1:0-27652 GCA_008508345.1 Paragonimus westermani | reverse complement strand
AGTGAGTGCATTCAATGATGCGGGGCGGTGAAAGCCGTAAGGAAGCTGTCTCGCTGATGACGCTTTACTGTCACTTGCAGTTCGGTTGTTTGTTTGCAAGGTGCAGACACCTTTGATGTTGAATATTTGAATATAGATGTAGCTGTTGTTTTAAGTAGTTAGGTCCCTTCCCGTCCCATCTTTTTTCCTTCTGTCTTCCTATCTGGGGTTTGCTTTTTCTTCATGGTTGTGTGGCATTTAAGCATTGGTGTGAGCCACTGATGTATTGCTGTCTATGGTGATGATGATGGTGGTGAGATGGCAGATGGTAACCTCTGGAGATGCAAAGCACATTCCATACAAACCAGCCAGGTCACTCATCCTAGTCAGTACGTCTTCGGCAGGAGGGTTAAGCAATACATCACCTGCACATTCCAGGTCAGTTAATCTAGCGTGAAGAAGCTCAAAACCAAGCTCGCTGGATTTCTCAATCGCACTTTCCAAAATATCGTCCACGACGAAATTGAATAAGAAGGGAGAAATCGGACATGCTTGACGAACATCAGAAATGACGAACGTTCGAGACAGTTGTCCATAAACTCTCACCCTGCTTGCAGAGTGAGCACACAGTGACCTCGACTCCCTTGCGAAGAAGAGAGTTCCAGAGAACATCACGAGCAGATGAATCGAAAGCACCCTTTAGGTCTGAAAACACCACGACCTTCGGTTGCTCTAAGAGTGTCGATGTTCCATCATAGTGAAAATGTGTTCAACGCACCCGCGGCCGGATCTAAATCCTGTCTGTTCTTCGTGTATCTGACTTTCTCTAGGTTTAAAAAGCCAACACAAGAGATTAGACTAGTCCCTCCGTGATTATCACACATACCTCAGGCCTCCTTGTCGAAAACGGAAATCACGAGACACCTCTACGGTTTCCTGAGCCGTCTGGAGAAGTTCCGCAAATTCTGAAATCAACCTCTCCCTACCATCTTTAAGAAGAGGAGATCTGGCCGAGGAGTCTTATTACACTTTAATAAATTAAGCTCCAGGAGCCATTTCTGTTTCCGATGGAGGGCCGCTTGGAATACAATAACTGACAACTCGCACCTCGTCGTCTCCACGGTCTGGTTATAAGGCCCGATGAACCCTTCCTCACAATGTTCAGTCCACCTGTCGAAGCAGCGCGATTCACTGGTGATAGGTGAATCGTTTTTTTACATATGGTCTCACCAACTCGACGACCAAGACAACCGTGGGCTAGGGAAAATAGCCTTGCTATTGCCAGAGGAAAATTCTTGTTCCATCTCTTTCGACTATCCGACCACGCGGTGCTCAAGGCTTTTGCGCACGCCTTTTGTCAATATGACGTCACCGAAGACGGTTGTATAAGACGAAACTAACTGAATCAATCACCCTGCGGTTTCATGATCAGCCCGGGGTTCACAAAAATGCGTTTGGTCAGGAATAATACCTGATGTGAACAAGGCACTTTCTAATGTGACTACCGAGCAGCCAGCGGAGATGCTGTAACCTGCACGACTGCAATCATCTCTATATAGTCTGTGAAGCTTCCAACATATCGCCGAAAAGATTAAAATGAGGAGCATAAGAGTTAAGTATTGACATATGCACCTACTCAGTGTCACCCAGCGTTTAAGTCCCAGTGCGACCACATTGAAAAAGCAAAAAGCAACTTTCGACTACCGGCTTGAAACAGCCGCTACTACGATGAACCCCCAAAGTTTACATCACGTTCAACAGTGTCCTGTAACATTCTATTCGTATAATTACAGGCAATCTGTCTTGGACAGTGAACGAATTTATCCACTTGGGTAGCACCATCTCAACCCCCACAATTATTGGTAACATATCAGTAAGGTTAGCAAAAGCATCCATGAAATACGGGCGTCAGGTCTTCGTTGAAGAGTAGCGTGCGTGATGCTTACATAATACTAATTTTGTTAACCGCTCGGAACCAGCTTATTCAGAGGAAAGATACAGACAGGCTTGTGTCTGATTACTAGTGTACATCAAGTTCGATGGTTACGTGAACAATGAGTACATCGGCCGGTTACGCAGCTCGCATGTCAACTGAGCGAATACCGCAGCAAGCTAACGTACCGAGAATGCCAACGGACAGAGAGAACCTTAAGACGACCAGATAACGACACGATAACGAACTCCTGAAACTCTGACTAACTTCTTTGATCGAAGTGAGTAGCTGTGGCCTACCTGGTTAGTGATCTCTTGGTAATTCGAAACGTTAATTGAGAATGCTGTCCAAAATAGCGGCGCGCCAAGATCGATGGCGTACCAGCATTCAAACTATTAGCTCGCCCATTGATTTCGAGATTGGCTTTCGGCTTCTTTTAATTTTATTCCAGGGCAGTTCACGCCATTATTGCGGTGACCGACGATGACCATCGAGTAAATGAACGTCTGATAAAGAACGACGGATCTTGTTGCATGGAAACAACCACCTGACGTTGAGAGACGAAGACAACTTGCGATTAGCTTTGCTGATCGGAATAAACGCGTCCGGTGCCTTAATAAAGGATGACGCAGCGGAACGACGTAGAGGCGGTCGAAAACCCATAGATGAGGATCGGCCAGAGATATATCGCATTCAACACTTCCGAGGACCAGCATTAAATAACGCCAAGGGCTGAGGAGAAACACAAATGGTGTAAATTTCCTATTCGCCAATCCCATAAAACACCTTTAAGGCAGAAACCGTAGACAGTCAGGTAAATACAGCTGGTGAAACTATATACAGCCTGATGAATGACATTCTCGACCGTAAAGTTGAGAACAGAACAACGAAGACTAGTCGAGCATCGCCGGAGTAGGATGGCGACAGTCCGCTACATGTTTCAATGGATGCACAGGCTTGGACGACTAGGTCACGTGCTGAGGATGTACGCCAGTCGTCTGCCACGCCGAGCACCTTTCGAGGACACTGCGGCCGACTGGCGTAAGGTGCGAGGTGGACAGATTCTGACCTGAAGTAGAGAAATGAATTCATTCACCAGAGACGTTAGTCACTGTAGATCGGGTTCGTCTCCATGGCTAGGACACTCGCGACCTACGAAATCCGTGACTGGGTTTTGGTAAATGACGGTTAATCCACTCAGTGTGAATATTACCGTTGGTTGTCCGAGTTGCTTGTGAAGCGAGCCTGGTAATACAGGACAATAAAAGTCGTAAGAAAGCCGCCTCGCTGACGACGCGTCATTTTCATTCATAGCTCGGTTTTTTGTAAAGTATACGCACCTTGGCGTAAAATGTTCGAGTTTAGACAGCCGACCTTCTTATTGGTTAGATCCACACTACTCTCTTTACTTCTTGTTCGGGACTGGCTCTTCTCATCATGACTGTACGTCAATCGAGCATCAAAGCGAACCTCTGATAGTGTGAGGACTGATGACAATGACATGCTCCAACTTTTCTTGAATGTGTAATGCCCATCCTAAGATAATGACCACATACCTATCAGATGCCCCATAAACAGCCAATCTTAGAAGACGGCACTGTCGACATAGACGTGAGTTACTCTGACACTTGAAAGCGCAACTCCCATCGGTTGTTAGCAGACACGACGGAGTTGGCGTGAGACAAGACTGTGGAAAACAATAGTTCGTCACCACATTAATACTCGGCACTGATTGGTAGGTCCTGTAGTGAGAATGAACTGAAGCGGTTTCCTAATTGGAGGACGGTTAACCAACCAGAGTTCCCGATTAGGTTGTTGTAGACGGAACTGGAGTCGACTGGCATCAACCAATCAAAAACGGAGATCAGCTGCTACATCGAATTTGTCTGTAAGTGATGATTAAAACAAGTTGCTTGAACGAGTGCTGGACTTAAACAGAATTGCTTAAGTCAAGGTTGAGAAGGCAACAACGAACGAGTCACCAAAAACGTAACGTGCTTGTCGATCAACAGCAATCGTTAACATGAACACGGTTGGTACTCCATAAGGACACTTTCTAATAAACTGAGATTCCACAGTGCCGCTCAGAACACTGTTGTTTTGATTCACCCGATTCGGCAGCCAACAACGCACCAGTCCTGCGATTGAAATAGAAGCCGGATCTGGAAAACGGCCTAGTTCAGGACACATTTTTAGGCACGAATCTATAAGGTTCTGAAAATGCTACAGTTGAACATAACAGATAACGCTTGGACGGCATCTTCAATCGATATACCTAAGTTAGCCTCACCTAGTGGTCTGTAAAAAAAGTTGTGCATTGCAGGTTCTAGTCACACTTATTACAGCCATCAGAGTTCAGAATGGAAGACATCTTCCTTCTTAGCTCAACATGAAGATGACAAAACACAAGCGAACCAAATGTGGAAAGTAGCGTTTTCAAACTGGGATGTCCATGGTTGCAGGAGATGTAGACTAGTAAACTGAAGTGCACTGAGAGAGCAATCTAAACCACATAGAACTAGCACACCATAACAGCCAAAGAGAGCAAACTTATGCCTTAACATAAGAGGTGAGCGACGGCGACTGAGTGATTCGAACGAATAGAAAACCAAAATATGGTAGCTAATGAAAAGTGTACCGAATATCATGGAAAACCGTGGAGACATCCGATTGCCACATACATGTGTATGCACCCTTAACAAGTGAAATCAGCCAACCAGTAAAACTTGTGCGTAGTGAGAAAACAAGAGTTGTTGTTCATACGGGAATAGATCGTGATTTTTATTGCATTCGGATCAAGCAATAAAACTGAAGAAATGAACGTACAGTAGGGATACACCTTATTCAATTCTGAGAAAAGCAATCACAAAGCAGTCTTCTAACGTAGCCGAGGACAAAAGGGACATCGAAACTTCAAACAACAAACAAGGCGAGAGGATCGAGAGCGGCCTAAGTAATAAAACCGAAAGATAAATTGTTTGGGAGACCAGTACCGTCTGGGCTTTAACATTATTGCTTCGAACAGAGAGTAAGTGGTTTGTTGACCCCGGCAACTGTGCGCTAGTAACTTGAGTAACCTTAGTCACGAGTTGCAATACCCGAAAAACAAACTAAACAAACAATCGGTTGAATAAGCACCGAGAGTTGAAACATATTACGATGAGGATGGGCAAATGACGAAAACGAAAACTGCAAAAATAAAAGCAAATCATGGCAACGAGCTGAGATACGCCAGTCTCCTTGCTGAATAGTTGTGCCGATAAATTTGTGGGCGCGTCCGGAGAAGACATCATTTCTTCGTTTTGGGTTTGGATTTTCGGGCAAACGAAGGCATTTTGAAGCGACGTTTCTTTTTTTTCTCCGTTCCATCAACCTCGTCTTTGAGTGTCTACAATGTGTAAATAAAAAGTTACTATGGAAAACCCAAGCTCCACAAATTTCAGCAAAATTTGTAAACATTCCAGATATGTTCAGACACACCAAATGCATTGAACTAAAATCAGCCGTCACGAATTTTGTCGTTTAAAAATGTTACTTCATGTGATATATAGACTATTAAGGAATTCCGGAATAATCACACGTAAAAGTGACCTAAGGGAGTGGCGGTTGCAATATGGGTATGCCCTCAAAACGAGAATGCATCCTGATACAATGCGACGGCATGTGCATCTCGATGACCTATTGGGCTAAACTGGACGATGACGCGACCAAACCGACAGTCACTCCATGCCGGGTAAACCAATAGGTAGAAGCCTGACAAATCAGTATCCTGGTCTTCCTCATCTGGCATCATTTTCCGGAATAAGTATCAGCTCCGGTACATTGCCACTCACCTGCTGCCTTGCGGTACAGGCTATTGAGTCAAAGGATTTGGTTGAGTACCCTAATCTTTCTCCTGTCTAGGTCTGGGCGTGCTGGCAGTATCTCAGCCCACGTACAAAAATGAATACTCAGAACACTGTTAGTTCCATACTGAATCGGTCGTCTCGTAGTACAAACCGAGTCGCCCATCCGCTGCTTACAGCAGGGTGGATAGATGGAAACACGTTACTGCTGGAATCCCCCACTGTCCTATCAAATTTATCTCTCAGGCCCCCACCAACACCCCATTTCTGGTAACTAATCTGCGGGTCCCAGGACAGGTATAGTTAACCATAGTAACACTGTGTCGGTAAGTCGCATCTCTTACCATCCACACTCAGGCTATCCTGGTCCCTTGCTTAGACCTAGAACGCAAATTAATGTAGATGTTTTCAACGTTCGCGCGCTAGAATAGGTAGGTCAGCAGGCCACTCTCGCACGAACGTCAGACTGGTTGAATGTCCATGTCTACTGCATTTCGGAGACTGGAATCCAGGACAGTAGTCAACGTGTGGAACTAACAGCACCCACACTATCTACCCGATACTGGTCGGAGATATAAACGTCCCGGTCGGTTGCCTTGGCGAAGTTGAATATTGTTTAGGTGGCAGGTTTGGGATAGTAACACATCGTTCAGATAGTCGCGGGCGGTTGTTGAGGCTGTGAGCTGAGCATAAACCACTTTCAGCCAGCACTAGCTTCAGACATCGTGCACGTCATCGTTAGTCTTGGTGTCCAACCTCTCCGAATCAGGCGTTGTCTCAGATAGACCACACAGCTGTTAGTTATAGAAGGCGTCTTTTGATTCAGGTCTGTCGCTCTTATTGGAGCATACATTTGGATTCGGACCTTATATTGTTACATTGCCGTTTTGTTTTTACTAAGAGAATAGGTATGAAGCACATAAAGATAAATGAGCGCTCACGATACTAGTCATGACCACTCGTGACCAGGATGGTTTGCTGACGAATACTCCTAGGACTGGCTTAAACAAATTGCGCTGCCGTCTTATTGATAGAAAACAGAACACAGTGCACCAGCAGAGGAAAAAGAACATTACGCTCCACCAGACAATGCTAATGTGTGACAACGTTAACAGTTCTTACTGGTGCCACTTACCATTAACAGCCGCTTGATGTGACAGGTCACTAGACCTATGAGGATAGAGTGTCTCCGACATAAATGTGTACAAAAACTCCCGTACTAAAAAGCACAGACCGTTTTTAGAAGGGTAAGTTGTCAGGTCCGCCCAGACAGCTAGGACGCTGCCAACAGTCCCAAAACGGGCTGCAAACCAACAGGAAGTCTCAAAACGAATTCATAATCGGTCCCGAGTTGACATTCACGCAAGAAGAACTCAGTCAAATCCTTAATATCGGATGCACTATTTCTCTTTCGTCTACGTCCAGTAGAATGTTATAGGATGCAAAAAACTAAAATTGGATTTTGGGCCAGGTAAAATTGCTAAATAAGATGACGAAATTACCGAGGAAAATTTAACTGAAGCAAAAATACGAGACAAGAATGAAAAACGCATTCGATGATGTTATAACTCAATCCTACTGCACACGAGCGCGAATAACTGCTACGAACAACGGTGAACAAATAACGCGAATAAAGCCCCTTTCCGATTGGTCACCCCAAATAGCGATCGACAAGAACCAATGAGAACACGGACAAATCAGACTCCGGACAGCGATGTATTTAGCCACCAGACGCTTTGCGAAGTTACATGAGAAACTGGTCTGTATTTATAGAAAATCGTTGACCTTGCTGTGGCGTAAGCGCGCGAAGAAATATTTGAATCCCACGTCGAAGCATATCTTAGTAACGGTTTACGTTATCCGATTTTTGACAGCGGAATCGAATTCTACGGGTCAGGTTTGTCCTGGCCCTAACAGGTGACCTTCACATTTACCAATATGGATGATGAGTTGTTCACAAAAACTGTGCGCACGCGAACGTAATATATTCGAGAGATTCACGCCATAAACATTTTCATTTGCTATGGCCTTTTCCAAAATGTACTAATGAACAATCTTGCTTAACCCTCGTTCATTTGACTTCCCTCACAGTCTAGTAAAAGGACCTCATATCGAAATAACTTTGCAACTAACAAAAATGAGTAGAAATGAATACTTGATAGAACAATTTTGCTCAAAATGTACGTACATTATCACGTTAATCTAGTTCATAATGTAACTTAGTAAACTATGAACATGAGTGACCGATTTCTGCAATTCCATCGGAAAGCCATCCCCAGTTGACAACAGTCAGCAAACCATCTTTCTTTATGGCTAACGGTGACTAAGAAACGGAAACCACTGAGGTAAGCGAAGCTCAAGTGGGAAAAAGTGGTCGACAACCGCTTAGTTAGGGTCATTTACGTAACCCGTATCATCGCGAACAGCAACGCATCTGTGAAATACACCAACGCTGAACAACCATTAAAACAACCAAGCTATGAAAGGAAGGGATAGAACCCAAATTAAACATCTACATCTGGACTCAAACACTCAACACCAACGTATGTACCGCTTACAAACCAACGGTCACGCTTTTATCAGTTCGATTCACTGATCAGGGGTAGTCGACAGCTTACACGAAGTCCCCACCAACCGACTCCGAGAAGCGAATGCCCCAGTCTGCGAGACGAAATTGGCCAACAAGAGCTAACTGGATGGTAG
Organism: Paragonimus westermani; assembly: GCA_008508345.1. Taxonomy (NCBI): domain Eukaryota; kingdom Metazoa; phylum Platyhelminthes; class Trematoda; order Plagiorchiida; family Troglotrematidae; genus Paragonimus; species Paragonimus westermani. Next base: position 19,192 of record QNGE01002455.1, on the reverse strand, counting down.
CTGTTATGGCTTTCCCACGACAACCTCATACTTCACGCCAAGCGATCATGATGTCGGCAGTGTTCGGAATGGCGGACGATTTAAGTGCCATCCTTAATACACGGCCTTACCATTTAGGTTTGTACACACGTAAAAGTTGTGCATAAGCCCGTTTGACGCCCATCATCGTACACATTTCCCAACCTTATCGTTACGTAACAACTGAAGTTATCTGATGTGAGCGATCGAACAATGATATCGACATCGACAGAGACATCCTTCTGTAGTCAGAGATCTTAGATTGACGAACTGTCCTAGCCATAGATATACGAGCATCTATTTCACTCCCTATATTTTCGCCGCTGCTAATACAACTTCCTGGGCACACAAACCGGTAAACAACTCCCATAACATCATTATCCGACTGGCTTGAAGAACTCGGCCTGACAGAATTATCAATCACACATATTTGCAATCGATTACAGTCCTCCACAGCGAAGCCACCGTATCACCCACAATCGAACAGCCAAGTGGAGCGCATTATCGACACATTCAAGAGAGCACGTATGGAATCTCGCGGGGAGGGACCAACCGAAGAAGTGCTGCAAGGGTCCTCGCTCACTCACAGAACCATCCCGAATCCGGCGATTCCCAGTGGACTTTCATCCGCCGAAGCTCTCATGGGCCGCAAGCTGAGGACGACATTCGACGCCATGCTGTCAGTAGAAAAACTTCCCGAAGATAAGCAGCTGCTACCCCGACGTAGATTTGCCGTCGGCCATCTAGTTTACGCAAGAGATTACCGGCCAGGTCACTCCCACTGGATAGCAGCGACGGTCAAGCATCGGAGCGGATCAGTCCTCTACGACGTCAACGTCGGAGGCGACATATGGGTGCGCCACGCTAACCAACTTCGCCCACGCTATTCCGCAAACGCTGGGCAAGTAGAGAACCAAATGCCACTGGACTTACCTCTCGACACTTTCGAGATCAAGCGCCCAACACAGCAAGTGTCCGCGACCGTTACCCCAGCGACCTCAACGCCGAGACTGAACAGGGAGCTGACTGTTTTGCAACCAAGACGATGGACGGACCGAACACGCAAGCCCACTTGTCCAATGCGGCTCGACTCACGAAAACGGCGGTATCAATAAGTCTCAACAGGGGAGGTGTTGGGAAAAGCACTTTTTCCCAAAAAAAACTCGCTATATTTCCCAAGGGAAATAGATGCTTCGATTTTGAGAACTCGAATGCCCGCCATCATTCTGGAAAATTCGAGTTCGCGCGCTTGCTTCTGATTGGCCCGTTCAGTGTCCTAGGACCAAGGCCACTGAAAACCTATAAATATAGCCGTTTTGAGCCACTGTTTTGCCTTCGGGCTGAGCAGCGAATAAAGCTCGTTTGAAGGCCGTCTTTCTCCTTTCTTGTTGGGGGGTTCTAAGTTGCGAGAGTTGGGTCCGAGTACTTGCGTTCCGATCATTCGTATCGTTTGCGATATCGTTGCGTTTCATTCGTGATCGTGATACTGCTCGCGGTCTTCCTGTCCGTTCTTGCCTTCCTCTCTCAGGGGGTCGTAACAATCTGAGACCAGGTCTGATTTGAAGAAAGAAGCTGCAAACAATGACGTGCACGACGTCAGAAACTAACACCATTTGAAACTACTCTGTGCTCGATGCACAGCTATAACGGCTGCTCACAAATGTCGCAACAATGTGATGTTAGCCAAATCGGCTGACCGGGACGTTCTAACGGCCTGCCAAAAGGGCTATAACAGAACTGCATATCCTTCTAAGGAGAGCAGGTGAACCCGAGCAATAGATAACCTTAATAGTGCTATGACCGTGGTCACTGTAGACACTAACAGACGTGTTAAATGAATTTCTGAATATCGGTGCACCCAACTGCCTTTAAAAGAAGTTGCCAAGCGGACGGTACGGAACTTGCTTCTAACGGGGATCTGGTCTACCAGTGGACCTGCAGCCGTCTGTGTTGAACACACCGATTCCAGCCCAACCAGCATTGGCAGCCGTGTAATTAACTGAAGTATATAATCAGTACCTATTAGATGATGCAAGTGTCGTGAGCCTGAATGTTTGGCCACTGTTCTGAAACGCAGTAGACGTCGATATTCAATGAGTCCAACGTTCGAGTGAACGTAACCCTTCGACCATTCTGTATTAGTGTGAGCGTTAAATTCAATTACGTTAACTCACACTCTAGTAAAGGGCAACAGAAATCACAGGCTAGGTGGTAGAACACTGGACCAACAGGGGCAGTAAATCTAATACTAGCAATCTGTTATAAAAGTTGTAGAATAACTAACCGTAATGAAGTCTAGACGAACGGGATAGTAAAAGGTCAACAGTAGCCTATCCATTTATGCTGTATGTAGCAGATAGAGCGACCCGGTTTATATTGCGGGGTATTCCATGTAGTATGCAAATAGTACCGTTGAGAATATTCACGGCTGCAGGAAGGCTCAGATTCTAATACGAAACCCGGAATTAGACAGAACCAGTAAAATTCTACCCGAATTATTCGGCTTAAAAGCCTGCATTGCAAAGCAGTAGAGCAGAACTAGTAAAGCGGTTCTGGGACGAAGGTCAGAAAAAGTGATCGGGAAACTGTCGTTCGTCAGACCTCCAACAATTGGCCTGCCAAACATGAGTGGCTCTATCTGTGATCGTCAAACGCACAAACGTGCGAAAACAAGGAGTTCCACTAGATGTACATAGATGCACGATTCACCTCATGGAACTCAAAAAAAAGATGGAGGTTGAATGGTGTGATTTGTATATCGTCACGATTGTCTACCGTACTCACCTCTTTCTCTGTATCATCGTGGCTGGCCTCCGCGCCACTTGTACCAGACTGACCAGCCCGAGAAGTATCCGTGTCCAGACTCTTACCAGGCATATCTGAAATTCGAAACGAGATGCTGCGATAAACGTAAGTGGAAAAATGATGAGAAAAAGCGTAACAATGTAACAAAAACGAAACAAAAGGCCAACGTTGTAGTGTTTACTTGTACTGTCCCCAGAAGCGCACGGAGACACTCTAGAGTCCGTACTGTGATGGAACCTTAGGAGCACACCCGAAGGCCAAGTAGAGGACAGCTCCTCAACTGACTGTCCCAAATGACTGTCCATGCCGATGAAGACTTCTGATAAGGAAAGTGGTTGGATGGTGTTTCGTAGAGAAAAATCCGACGACTGGTTACATGAACTGGTGGCCGCAACTAAACCAGTTATTGTTTTGCGTCTCCTGAGCCAGCGGAAACGTGAGGATTCACTGATGGTGGGCTTCTGGACACACTTGATCTTACCAAACGGTGTAATGACCGAAATCGAGGTAGAACGAAGTTTCATACGTGGCCAATACCAGTAACGGAAAGCACTTTGACGTCGAACGAGCGGTTTGAAACAGTGTGGCTGAACGGCTTTGGATGACACAACTTCTTTGTTAATGTTTTCCGGTACAGAAGCTGCGCTATTGAACGATGTGTCTAGACTAGTGCTCGGGAATGTCACATGAGCACAATCAGAATCTAATTCCTTTCCAAGCCCGAATCGCGAACTGTTGATAGATCTGCGGGTGGACCTTAATTTGTTAGCCTCGCTGAAACAAGCTAAAGTAGCGCTAGAACACAAAAAACTAGAAGGCAGGTCTGCAAGTGTGTTACTATCATAGGTTCCCATCACCACCGTCTCGCATCGTTCACGTTGTTCAGTTTTGAAACTGGCAGTTTCCAAACGAAATCTGACTGTCGTTTAACAAAACGGGAAGACGCGTTGAATGAAATATGAAAGCGAAATAAGTGAGGGACAGGCGGCGGATTCAGCTGAACTTAAAAACCTATATGACAGTTCGAAATGAGAGTGATAGTGATGACCTAACTTAAGGATATGATAGCTGCAACTCACTCATGGGTAAAAGAGGTGTCGGTAGGTATGGGTAATATGTAGGTGTAGACAGCAGAATTCTGCGGCCCAATTTCAAACTTAAACGCCTGACAACATACGTCTATTTACCCTAAGCTTGGTGAAAAGCTGTCTAGATTTCCTTTTTATTCAGAAAGCATTTAAAACCTATGAAGAACAATCAAACATTGAAACAGAAACTCACATTTCATTGGTTGACTAGCTGCAATTTCCATAGCTTGACGCGCAACCTCGGCGGCCTTACGGGCTTCTTCAATTCGAGCAGCAGCCTCCTCGTCTTCCAAAGACGGTAGACCTTTAATTTTACGATCAACATTTTCACGATAACGTTCCAGATCGTCATCAGTCACTCGATCAAACGGATTGGGAGAGTAAACAGATTGAAATATGCCAACATTGTGGCGCTGATCACGACTAATGATACCCTTGCTAGCCGCACCAACCACGACAATGTGACCAGGTTCCAAGGTGGGTGGATTGCATGGATCTACACGCAACAGCGTTCCCCGTGGGCTGACAATCGGAGAGGTGGTTCCGTCCATCAACTCGCCATCTTCCAAATCTAAACCCTCTAATATCCGTGATCTCGGGCCAGCATTTTTTGTGTCTTTGTAATAGTTTTCTTTCACCTATCAAGCGAGCAAAGCCGACAGAAAAGAGGAAGCATTCGTATGTACACATCTGGAATGTAGACATAGCTGATCAGAAAAAAATCACGGTAGCCAACAAACCGGAAAACTACAATACCCATTAAACCCGTTCATAAGACTACCTTGTACTTGCCAAAAATAAACCCACAGTTAGCAAAAAAGACTGTTCGTTGCCATCATAAATACGCAGAGATCATAAACACCTCACAGAAAGCAGAGGTACACAGAATGGATGTATATATTGTGGAACAGATCATACACAGTACTAGCGAAACTTGGCATAGTCCCTCGTATAAACAAGGTCGATGTCCTCACAATGACCGATAGATGGACTGGCTCTGAGCGATCGATAACGTCTGCGTCAAGGTCTAGCGCAGTTTGCCACAATGGTTTTGAAAACGATACAAATTTGTGCTGAAAATCGGATGTAAAGGTGCACAACAGCAAGTGGAAACCGGTTAGTTGCGATACTCAATGACCTTTACAGCAAGAGAATACTGCGAATCCGCGGCATTCATGTTTTCACAAACTCAGGGTACCTAATTGGCAATAACACTTATAGTTATGAATTTTGTGGGGCTGAAAAGAGCCTTTTGATCCACTCATCATAACAGTGATCTCTTTATCGCAATTTGTGATGGTGGGTAACACAATGAAAAGTTATCCAGAATAATATACGCGACAAAACTGAAGCCGACCGCGATGAGGACCAGTCACTAACGTTAGTATTTGGTGTAGATATCACTGTGAACAAGACCACAAGGGACACGGACGTTTTAATACATCCGCGAAGTCCTCAGTTCATAGGAAGTTGATAAACAACCCCACTGTTGAGTTATCTTGAATTCAACAAGTCATAGATAGATCAGATAAACGCGGTACTGAATAAGCAAGAATTATGCGGAATCGCTTTTGTTCATGCTTCTTAACGGGACTTCATTGAACAAGTGTTTGGCAGGCAACAGATAACAAGCCTCAGGTTGAGGATGATTTTACGACGATGAATTTTATGACTCAACAAGGCAACTCCGACATTTACCTTTCGTTGTCGCCGTCTGAACTCGTGTGGATCGGCACCTTGAGGAGCGAACTGATTAGGGTTGTCGATGGGTACAGCCAGTCCTCCAGTCCGGCGTTTCGCATCCTCTAAATCTTCCGTCCAATGGGGTATTTTCTTAGGGTTTGGTGTCCCAATCTCCTCAATGTCTTGGCGCGAGTAAACGTTTGGTGTATTCAACCAGTGCGTACGTGAGAGCGACATCGTCTTCGCCCTGGCTTCTGCAGCAGCTGCAGCACTGAACGAGTAGGGAGCAAAACGGTTGTGACGGTTATAGAATTTAGTTCATCAGTGAGCCACCAGAGGAATAGACGCAAATTCAAGCCAAACTTTTTCTGGATAAGTAATCCGCCCTAATTCGGACTAAAATAAAAACGTAAAGCAACCATCATTTGAAACCACTTCTTAAGAAATTTTCTCACCATCCGTAAACATCAACAAGATTAAGTCACCTTGTGACCGGCAAACAGGGCTACCGCCGTCATCTGAGAACCAAGCATAAAGAACCCCAACTTATATAGTCCCCAAACGCTCCATTAAAACTATACGAAGAACAGAAAGAGACAACCGAGTGAAACCGCTTACTCAAAATGGCAACCCGCTGGATGGCACTATGTCCACAACCGTCCTTTTAAACGTTATTGATTGCCCCACTGCTTTTAGCGGAGCCACAAAGAAGAGCATTGCCGTTTCAGGAAGCGTCGGAATCTGTCCAATCGGAACTCTCACAAGACTCGCTTTGCGTCTCCGTCTTTACCAACGACAAGCCGGTTAGACCATAGCTCGATACAGCCTCTGGTACGACGCTAATCTCCGACCGTACATAGAAGTCGGCTAACAAGCCCACATACTATCGGTAACTGAAACTGCCCGAAACACATCCAGTGGTCGATTGTACATTATTGGCGAAGTTCAGTACATCGCTGTTCTCAAAGGACTGCCGAACACGGGCAGTCGCTGTGTGGTTCCCAAGCCTTGTACTGACCACCTTGGGCTGGATTGAATCGGGCAACCCCGTCTACCCGGTGAGTCACTAATCTTAACGTAACCGGACTCAGTCGCAGCAGAAGCTCGTAACATAGCCCACGGTTTACGATGCTATAGGTGCACGGCACGTAGAACAGACACGTCCAAGTCGCAGAAATACATCGTGTGACCATGAAGGATCAAGTCAACAGCTTGGTACATCGCTGGACGCTTTTGATTTGAAGATCAAAAATTCCGAAGCCAAACCTTCGACAGAAGTAGTAATGCAATTTTAGGACGCAGGACACAGGTATCCACTGAATCCTAGACGGCGGACAGACAGACGCAGAACACTCATCAAAACCCCCTAAAATGAATCTCGAAAGCAGTCTTACGATCCTGTCTAAAACAATTCAGGGTGTCAGGAAACTCCATTTTTCCCACTTTAAAAGCACCGTCTTCCCAGGGATAGCGACAATGGCCAGTCACGAAGGACGAAAATTCCAGGAACCATCCCGGGGAAATTTCCAACACTTTACACCCATTTGGATTTCATTCCACTGCGACCATCCGAATATCCTGGCCAATGTCTTTGAAAACCGTTCTTCATCGTTCTGAATCGAGAATGTTATTGGGCATCACCATGTGCAATAGACAACCGTATTTTTCGTCCTGAAACAGGCGCCTTTGGTCGGGACAAAGTGCTTCTTTTCGCCTGTCCTTTAATGTTACCAGAGCGCGTTCAGCGGGATAAGGCGCGTTATTCTCCGGACAACCGTTTACCAGTTTGTTCAACTTGAGTAAAACCAGTTGCAAAATCCATGTACGAGTGAGCTTGCACAGTACGATCGCTCTGCAGCTTCAGTTGTGTGCGACCAATGAGCTAAGCTGAACCAAAAACTGGAATAAAGTCGGAAGGGCATAGATGTTGAAGACTGCTGATGAAGATATCGGACCGTTCAGATGGAAACATAATGGAGCCAAAGTCAAACAGTTGGTATGAACAAAGTAATTGCAGTCACTTTCAGTAGCGTGGCTCTACTGACGCACAAAGAAGTGCTTCAACATACAACTGTGTATTACACACAGCGGCGAATATGTGTAAGACAAGTGACTGGGCATAGATGACCTACCGTGTGTCTGTGTCCAACCCAACTAAACGCAACTTCCGGATGACATATGTAATGTGTTTACAGTTACAGAACCTGCTCCACTATTAAGCGCATCCGTAAATTTAAAGAAGCACCTCAACTGTCAAACGTCCACAGAAAAAAATGAAAACAAATTACAGTATCAGGAGGTTAATTCACGGATTTCGAACAAACACCGTGCAGACACGACAGTGTGAAAATCGTGAAAGGCTAATCCGGAGTTTACTGTAATTCGTGGCGCACTGACACAACAATCTAAGTACAGCTACTTCAGTTTTGAATTTGAGTTTTAAAAGATACAAACAAAATGATGAAGGGTCACGTAGCAGCACCACCTACTACACAATTTAAAACACCTACACTTGTCACCAGCGTGTACATAATGTTCGGCAGACCACGTGTTTTTTTTCTTTGGCGCCAACGGTTAAAATAAGGTTGCCTTGACAAACAAAGTCTGGAGTAGCCTGTACTTCGCCAATAAATTACTTTCAACCTTTACCAGAAAGTATGTGAATAGCCAGCGCAGTGCAGCAAACCATTAGGAGTTACCGTGATTCATCATCACCGTAATAAGCAGACGCGAATGAAGAGGTAGCCGGTGGAATCTCTACTTCTTTCAGACCACGTAAGCCCCTGCCTAAGCTTGCAGTCTTTCGAACAAATGCGGCCGCTTCACGGGGCGTCATTGGTTCGGTAACGGCAACGTCGTCGGGAATGTCTTCTAGGGGCTGACGACGAATGGTGGATGTGGTACCAGCAGCTGCACGGACCTGCCCAAGACGATAGACATGACCAGTATGGTAGCCTGCTGCATCTAAGCGCCTCATTAGGGCTTCAAATTCCAACTCCCCGCGACGCCAGCCAGAACTACCGACATTCTCACCCGGACGGAGCTGGACGGCAGCAGGGGTGCGACCAACATAGTGTGCGGCCTGCTGAGCTTCTTTAATTGGCAGGACAAGCTCCTCCTCCCCAAGGCTCGCAACCCGTAGCTGCAAAGCGAGACGAGGTAAGATGGGGTGGTAAGCGTTTAAGCTTCGCGAGTGCGAAATTGCAACCGAAATTAGATGAGTACTTTTGATGTAAAGAAAACCAGGCAAGTACGACATAGAAACAAGTTGCTAAAAACAGGTTTCACAGTCAAACACGATTATCACCGTGGAAAAACTCAATAAGTATACTAATGTAAACAATGCAGGAAACACCACTGGACTCTGAAGTGACAAGACTTAACTTCGTCGGAGTGAAATGGCGACGAAGATGCTCCAGAGCTGATAGAGATTCACTCAACTTTCCCAAATTTCCACCTCGTCTCAGCTCTCTTATTTTGCCGAATCTCCCAAACGGAACTGAACACAACACATGGTTGCAAACAACATCCTCAAATCTGGGATCGAACCTAATTAACATGGAAAGGAAAGCATACGTGCGGGATGCTGGTAGCCTGTACAAACCTACCCAAAACTCGAATCAAACATGATGTTAGAATGTACAGTTATACGGCCACACAAGGGTTCCAAATTTTATGTCCTGCTCGTGTAAAGAAACGCGGAAGCGAATCAGGTACATTGCGGTTGGCGTACTGATAAATAAGAAACTGGTGGGAAAAGAACAGGATTTTGAAATCAGGTGGTACCGATTTCAACAGAAACCCGGTCATCGACTCCACAAGAAAGAGCGGACGCGCATGGATAATGATGGAGCAACTTGAAATCGCCCTGACATTACCTGTGCCTCACATGCAACAATGGCCGTGAACGCGACAAACCAGGCCTCCTCAATTGATTGTCCCATGGCCAAGATACCGTGGTTACGAACCATTAGGATCATGCAGTCTTGTGAATGAGCGCTCAATGCAGTTGCGACAGCCGCACGCTCCTCGGTATAACGTCTTTCCTTTCGCTGGGTGGCGTTCATCTCCGAATCGCCATGATTAGTGCCAGCGAGCAATGTAGTTGGATCATAAATACACGCTTCGCCTAATATCATTGCCTCCTGACTGATAGGGAGTAATCCGGACTTGGTACATGAAACCTGAGAGGAAGGTAGACAATATTTAACACACGAGATCAACCGGCACTTATATGAATATAAAAAGTGAACGTCAAAATGTGTGTCTAATTGTGTGCTCAACTGTCAAACTGTACTTCAAAGTAACATCAAGAAATGGAATGTACACAATTCCGCTACAAAAAGAAGTCCGATGACAATCGTGGAGAAAATCCATTGCGCAGGCTATCAGCGAGACAAACTGCTAGATAACTTCAACTTGGACGACAACTAAGGACGTGATTGATGTTCGAGAGAGAAAGTATGCAATCTATACAAGGGGCAAATGCCGTAGAAAGTTTTCGTCTTTACTAGCAAACTGTTTTAGCAAATTCCCTGTCTATACTTCATACAAACAAACAAAAAACGATGAAATCCAAGCGTCTCCGAGACGGTAACTATGAAGCACAGGGTTAGCCATATAAAAAACGCTCATGTTGAAATCAGTGAGGCAGAGAAAATTGAAAAGATGTAAACACATGAACGTACCGATTACATCTATATATAATCAACTGCCACACACCACAAGGGTCGGAACTTACAGCAATTGTGGCTGGCGTGTTCAAATGGATTATGCAACGAACATCCGGGCGTGCTTCGTGAACTGCGGCATGTAACAACCAGCCTTGCCTATCGATACCCAATCCCGCGGTTCCTGGGTCAACGATGGAACCTGAAACAGCACGGCGATAACAAGGCTAGGTCAGATCACTTGTGCACTTATGAATTATGGACCATTACCAAGACCAACCGTAACTCAATTCACTTTAACTATGAGTATATAAGTTGAAACTCGCTAAATTATCACGAAGTCCACAGCCTAGCGAGCGGCGCATGGCAACGGAACGCTAAATTTCCGCACGTCATGATCACCTCATCGCCTCACGGCTTTACCAAACATTGATGATCGGCAAATAATGTTCAATGCAGTAAACGCGCTGTCAGTAAATAAAGTAAACGATCCAACCATCGCTGACTGTTAATTCCCCATCGGTTGGCCAAGTGATCACATAACCTAGAATCTGACAAACGAGGTGGCATGTAACCGCACTGATTACGTAATCATTCCACGGAGCGGAATGGTATTTACACATATATATATATGCAATGTTTCTAAATCTCGTAGCAAAATACACTGCACAGACAGTGATAACCAGACGCTCTTCAACGTCGTAAACGGCGGGAACTGGCAAAGTTGACACCTTTTAGCTACTCTACGTGAAATCCCTTCGTAAGTCGATCAACTAGTGCCACCAATCCGCTGAAAAGGTCCATCGTCTCAAGTGCACTGACTGCAATAAGAAAAACAAGAATGGATACGCCTTAGTCTTCACATGACACTCTAGGGGTGCGAAGCGCACGGCCATTCGCTCTGTTCCACATGGTCTGCATGTTCTCGATGAAGGTGTTAAACAGGACAATACGACCTGTAAACTCCACGTGGGTTAGCACAACATCAGGACACCACACCATACCAAGTTCATTAGATTTTTTGTGTTTCCTGAAATGTCGTTCACAAAAATGAAGAACAAAAAGTGGACAGCTCAGACGCCTCTGACAAACACCACTTGGAGCGTTGAGCACTTGAGGCAGTTGCCTAAAACCAGTAAACTAATTTGAAAGTCAGTACACAGGGATCTTAGCAGATTCACACATTTCTCTGGGAGTCCAATGCAGAAAAGCACAGAACGTAACGAGTAACCGAATCGACCGTGGAGGCGCAAAGTTCAATAAAATCTCAAAGCAGCTTGAGCTGTTAAGCTTACACTGTTCCAAATTAGTTGCCTGATGAGGACGAGCCGTAGTAACAAAATTACTTGATTTAACACTGTGGTCTGTCGTCAAATTGACGTTCGCAAGCCGACACTAATCACACTCATTAGGACGTCAAATGGCTGTGGGTGCTCAAACCCACATTCGTCATCAGCATTACACCGGCAGTTCACAGAGGGGTCCAGTTGCAACATGAACATTAAAAAAATCAGCTCAAAGATAAAGACAGGGGAGAATTGAAAATCGACCCCTAAAACTTGCACTAAACAATTTTGGTCACTCCATTTGAAAAAGTAGATTACCCAATTTGTAACCCTTATTTATGCATAACAGCCCAAGTCTCAATTACGACGTCCTACCCACTTCATTTTGTTCCATGGGATTATTTATCATAAATCGATTAGGGTGCCAGTAGCCATTCTTGACCTGAGCAACTTTCGTGCCTATTCACCTTGCCAACCCGTTCGGAATACTGAGTCTAATGGATAAGACTACCGTTAGGAACAGCATATAAATATTCATGCGTCCGTTTGATAGTGTGGTAGAAATATTTGGATTTAATCGTCTTCAACTCCGATATCCGTTTCTCTGGTCACACTCTATATCTAAATTCAAATACCAAGGTGCCTAAAATTCGGAAACAAACAACCGAATTTAGAGTCAGAATGAAGTGGCACGTGTAATTTTCTTTACGGCTTCTACAGCCTACCCGTGTTAACTGACATTACTTCACAGATAACTCAGTAAAACAAAAGGAACATTAACGCAAGTGAGTCCGAGTAGCTGCTGTCCATTATAACACCCCTAAGCATGGATTCTGTGGGCGAAGAGACCAATTAGTAATGGCTAGTCAGTTAACAACAGTCTTTATATCCCCCATCAGATCATTAGTTGTTTATCTCACACTTTGACCGGTCGGCTGAATGGTCGAAGAGGTGTTTGAGATGATAGGCGATTAATTGCCGTCATCAGGACATGACCAAAACACTCCCTTCTATGAAGTCCCGGAAAATCAGTTAACTTCCTTGACTCACGTTGCCAAATAGATGTACTTAGCCTGTTGATAACATGGTGTGCGTCGCTGATTACACACAGTAAGATTTCGTGACAGCAAGAGAGAACTGTTTCAGATGCGAAACATTAAAGATATACTTATTTGCTCACGATTCTAACACTGGCACGCACTGACGACGTCGCAAAACGTGGTGATAAGTACGGAGAGACAATACTTACCATCCAAAGCCACTTTTGCAAGCGAAGATGCGGTGATTTCATGATACAGAAGACCCAGCGGACTGATCAAATATTCATTCGCATCGCGTGTGACCCGAGCCTGGAAAAAGGAACAGATATAAAGTTCGAATAGACTGGTTGCCGTGAACGCAATGGACCGTCAATATTGATTATTACTGAGGGAATTCTCAGTTACCTTAGAAACTATGTTTTCTGAGATAATCTCGAAAAACAATTTAATTTTTTAATTCTACGAATTCTGTGAACTCTGCGACACTATTCGGAAAAATTCTCAGCTTACTACTGATTGGTGTATTGACCTTTCACTGAATCAACTTCCACGGCCGAAGTCAAGGACACAATTCAGTTCTAAATACTGAGGCCAAAATCTTGTGTTGTCTTGGCCCTAGGTGCCAACAAACAACTATACCAAGGACCACGTTTCTTTTGCCGTTTTGGTGGAATTCGGATCATTACGGTTCATGTGCTTTGTGCTCGCACTTTGTAGCGTTATTTCACAATTCAGCTTTGGTTGGCTATATTAGTTGTAATAAGTACATGTAAAAAAAACACGTAATAACTCAAACACAAATAATAGGTCGATCCACATGCCAAGTTCTCAGGTACAAGTAGCTGAGTGAATCAATAGGTGTTGACGAGGTACGGAGTACTGTGGTCAGAGCTTTAAGCCAATTGAACACGTAACCTACAGTCTGTTTCGTCCTAGCACGTACTGACAGAGGGTTGAGAGCCAAATCACGTCAAATGAAGCCAATGGAAGTCTAGTAAGACACCTCGATGCACAAAACACAATCAGCAGGTCATGGCATGATCATGAAGGAGAAGAACTAAACAAAAAGATAACTCACTGTTATATGGCAATTGATCCCTTTGTTCCAGCCAAAGATATCCACGAGACGATATACTGAAGCTAGTTTGCATCGAACTAGCCGTTCACCTTTTTGATAATTGGGAGGGTGAGCACCCTTAAGATCGTTGATGGGTAAAACAGGCATAGTTGCGCCTGAAATTCGAAAACAGAATACATTGTTGGTTGCATACAAATGTGTTGAGACAACCAACAGAATGCGGAAAATTAACTACTTGGAAAAACTTGTTAGGAAATATTCAAATGAAATCATAAGAGCAATAAGGTAAGATGTGTTCTGTATCTGGTCACTGTTCATCCAATCAACCATTCGTTTGACCAGTCATACACCGCCACCCCATCGCTAGGCAAGCTACGGTAAACATGAAAACAGTTCCCGGGATGTGAATTGGGAAATTTATCAGCAGATTGATCATGGACAGCGCAACCGCTAACAATTATGCAAAAACTGCCCGACTGATTATAGATTCGGGAGGATCCAAGTCAAGTCACGTCAGTAGTAACTTTTAGTGTCCTTACGGACAGTTGTGTACACATAACCGCCTAAAACACCATTTGTGTCCATTTGATCGACTTCTTTTGGTAAGAAACACCTGTGTTACGACGGCAGCGTCCAACTGACGAAATCAGTCAGTAATCAAGTTAACGCGGGTGATTGACACAGCGCAGGAAGCAATCGCATTCAATCGGCTAGCGTCGAAATCAGCCATCGACATCACTGGTTTTCCATACAAACAAGCCCACTGTATACAGGGTCGTATCCTGCGATACACCCTGATTACATTCCGTCCTCCAGTGCTTTCTCTACCGCAGAGCTCAAGTGGCTCAACGTTCGACAACGCGCATCAAATGCCCGGAAACCGATCATAAGCGGAAGGCTTTGAAATGCCGACCGTTGGCGACTGTACGAATCTAACAACCGCAATGACAGGAAATTCATACGGATGTTAGGCTTTCCACGGCATAGAAACAATCGAACTCGACTTCAAAAAGTCGTTGCGTAACCGCTAATTACCATGCAGTCCGCAACATACCTACCGATCGACTTATCAAGTCATCTTCATGAGTGTTTTCACACTGCTACTGGTTTGACAAGCAAGGAGAAAACTACCTTTTCGTTATTTCCGTTGCCCACCAAAAACAATGTCGAGAATATGAAACAGTTAACTGTCAAAAACGAGGGCAGGAAGATGGTAGCACATAGACAGGGGGAATTACAAGTTACAGTAAAGCAAAATGCAAGTGCGCAAGAGCAGAAAACACCTTAAAAACAGTGGTGTTAAAACCTTGGGCTTGATCTAAAAGCATCAAGTGTGAGAAACTCATGAAATATGTCAATATGAAAGGAAGGCGAGCACAACAAGTGGTTATACAAAGTTACAGAACCGCCTAAGCGAGCATGAAAAACTTCGAAACAAGAGCATTCAAAGTAGACAGGGTGATAGAACCCAACTGAAGATAAGAGAAATAATAGGCAGATAATGGTTTTTACCTAACTGCAGTACTCAGAATTAGGAACTACATCTAGCCCTCGTACCTGAACTGAAGCCTTCCATGCAAGAAGACCTCGGACTAGTTGCAGCAAGCGGCCGATCATAATGGCACACGCAAAGTAACAAACTGTAAGCCGACTGATGCAACAAACAACTCGGTGAATAAAGGAAGGTGTAACGTTAAAGCTGTTCGTCTAATTTTGTGGTAACTTGACGCGACGTTTGGATTGGTCGCTTGCTGGATCGTCTATTATGTTAAGGTAAATCGAATAGATTTTCAGCACATTAACCCCCTGACAAAAAAACCGGGTAGTCGACTGAACGGCCGAACGGGTTTGGATGAAAAGCACCTCGAACCTTAATAATACCAGTTACACTGGTGCAGTCCGCCCGCAAGCTTATGTACAGCTGAGGGTGGATAAGAGTTAGCGTCGTCCTCTCAAAATGTTCGCAAACAGCAGACATCTCATACAGCCTCTGACTGCCAGCGTGTTCCATCTACCAAGTGGGGGAGCGGTGTCTATGATAAGGGCTATAACCAGGTTGGTGAACTTTGGCGTTTGTCCAGAGAAAATCTCAAACGGACCGAAAAACAAACCGACTAACCTGTGGTCCATCAGTTAGACTATAAAGGCAAACGGACGACGCAGCGACAAACAGCTCAACCGAAGTCACAGCGTACCGGGCACTCTGGATGACTGAACCACATCCAAAAAGCGCATCAATAGTCGGTTTGGTCAACGGCCCACAGGGTGCCGAGGAACATACAAGAACAGCCTTGTCGGTTACGGAGCCCCATGATTAGATACGCGTACCAGTTGGGGCAATTTCCACATCATAATGTAAGGAAACCCCATGCTAATTCAAATGCAACATCAAGACGCCCACATCTTGCACACAAACAACGGAAGTGCACGCAGGAATATCCCCTTCCTTCACCTTCAGCTGCCATTCACCAGTGCCTGTACCGCCCAAGGGAATAACGACTAACAACGTGAACCAGCCTTGTACCTTTAACTCATTGCTTTTTTCGTCAATCATGTCCCTCTCTCATCAGTTATATTGGTCGTTGCACTTTTGCGTGTAAACAAAGAAATAGGGGCTATAAAGGCACTCTGGTCTTGCAGACGCGAATATGGAGCACCGCACGCAGGCACACATTGTAATCGACAAACAGTTATAAAACCGTAGCGAGAAGATATTACCGGAACCCAAGGAGTAACAAGGATGAGCGAATTCATGTATATGAACAACCAGTACAAACGAGGTAATTGTGTAAACAAACAGTTGTGGCTACTGGAATGCTCTTACGCGAGATCTTATTGATTTCTCCGCGTATGCATTTTTTCAAACAGAAATCCGAATCGCATATGCTCAGAATTCACGGGTCCCACTGCCTTTTCTTCGAAATCATGTGGACTAATTTTATCACATCAAGAAACCCATTTCAGTGAGTAACCAGCGCGAACTAAGTGAGGTTTTCTCGCTGCCGCCGGGTAAGCACACGACTATAAACATGATTAAAACGGTGATATGTAAGATGAATATCCTAATCACTTTTTGTAAACGTACCGGAACTGCCATTCACTTTAGCACCTACACACTCCATCTGTGAACACGCTTCTGCTAACCAACCTGGATCAATGTTTACCTCAAGCAGACGCGTTAATTACTTCTAGCCAACACTTCGTTCAGAACGTATTGGTGTTGCCTACTAGGGTGCCTCCAAACGAGATCGGTTCCACAGACCTACACCAGGGCTGTGTCGCAACAGAAAGTAATGAAAGAAAGACACGCTCCGACTTCGGCCTGCACAAATGAGAAAAATGATGTCCATACAAGTCTGAACTTCAAAACGTGTACTAGCTGCCACATTTGTCTTATGCATCAACGGTAACACGCTGACCTCGGTATCGACGACCGATGTCATTCTGCTGTATCAAACTAATCTCATCTTCCCCTCTTTTGTTAAATGGCTCTTTCCTTGGCGACCCCTTAATCTTGTTTTCAGACATGCACCAGAAACCTACTTCACTTGTTCCACGCGATGGAATTCATAGTCAGAATGATAGTGTGTCATACACCAAGATGGTATCCTTGCCTGACGGACACAAACGCTTACTCGTCCCCCGAACACCAATTAAATGTGCCACCTTCAATGCTCGAACACGTATGCAAATAAGTCAGCAGGCAGCCTTTGCACATATTTTGGGGACCTTCGCCGTAAGTGTATGCTGCCTTGCCAAAGCACGGCTTCAGGATACCAGCTCAGTGCTACGCCTTTGAGATCCGTCAGCTGCCTCACCATGCGCGTGCAATTTGCGCTTGTCGGGGGACCCTACAGCTCAAACCATTGGCCGAGCCGGTGTGAGAATTGCCTTACCAGAACATACAAAGAAAGTGCCGCTTGACTGCACACCTGTCAGCGACAACCTCTACGCTGTCAGACTCGAAGGTATGGTTAGAGCATCAAGAAGCACCCATCACAAACACTGCCAGTTTGTTGTTGCAGCATATGCCCCCACAAACGGTAGCCCAGAAGCAATCGAAGATGATTTTTACTACCAGCTCACTAACCTTCTGCACACCACACGGTGCACGGACATTGTAGTACTGCCTCAATACTTGACCGCTCAAGCAGGCAGGCTAAGCGCCGACCAGCGTGACCTGAGTGGACCACACTCTTACGGTACTCGTCGAACAGACAACGGTGAACGTTTGTTGCAGTTCTGAGCTGATAACGATCTGTTTCAGACAAGCACCAATTTTTGGCGTTCTAAGCTTCGATGCACCACCTGGCGACCTCTATCGCTAAGTCAATCGTGGACTGGAGTTGAACACAGCCGCCGGCTTTTTCATCATCATCATCATAGACAGCAATACATCAGTGGTTNCCTTTTCGTTACTTACACGCTGGTGCCACCCGATACGAGCCACTGAACGCAGACATCAGTGGTCAAACACTTGAAGACGGATCACGTCTTCTACTATGAGCGGCCAGGTTTTGCTGCCATAAAGTAATCCGGCCCTCACCGTTGTCTTATATACACGACCCTTAATCTTCAGAGATGCCTCAAATTAGCGAATACCGTCCTAGCCTTAGAGATACGCGGTTCTATTTCATTCCCTACACCTCCGCCGCTACTTCCCATGTATACAAACCCATGTATACAAACCGGTCAACAATCTCCATGAGCCGGCTTTTTAGGGCTGGAGCATTAACGCAAATTCCGATCAGGCACAGATACATTTAAGTTCGCCCTGCGATTGGGCGAGAGCTCACTTCGTCATTAAACAAAGCGAATCTGAACCAACAGGGAGGCAATTGCCTTACACTCACCAGAGCACACACGCCTCCATTGTGGGCTCCTTTCCACGGGACGACACCGGACGACGACAGCATGCAATGCATAGGTGCGACATTGTTTGGTTGTCAAACGCTGGGGTCTTTATGCAATCACTGGAACTTTTTGATACTCGCCGGGATATCCCACCGACCAGCAAATACAACTCAACTCGCAAGGAATTGTGAAAGTGAACTCGGGGGATCAGGATGCCTGATGGAAACAACGCGTTATAGAGATGAAACAGGACGCTGCCATCTAATCCCAGAAACTGGTAGCAGGATGGCAGGTATGATCAAAGTAATCGGCAGACCTAATAGTGAGCCTATTCGTAACTTGCAACGAAGCTTAGGACTGGGTTGAGCACTTCTAACCGGCCACCCACGCCTCTAATTACGCCTTCGGGCTCCGCCTGTGCTCACTGGTCCGTTGACATTTTCCCGCCCTCGGAAACAGAAGTCTCGCTTGGAACCAAGTTTCTCAAACGTCACAAGGCACCCGGCTCAGAATAACCTTTCCTGCTCTTCTTAGAAACGGAGGTACAGCCTTAGTCGAAGAGCTAACCGCTCTGCTCCGGAAATTCCGGATCAACTGTTTCAAATGACCAAGATATGCCAGGGACCAGCTACACTTTCAAAAAGGGGTCACACACTCAGCGTGCAAGTCA
>QNGE01002454.1:99738-114205 GCA_008508345.1 Paragonimus westermani | reverse complement strand
CATAGTATGAAGCCGCCATAATTTAACTGATGAGTTGTATCTCATAGAATGACATCTCCACACCTGGGACATAGTTGCAATGTGCCTTTCGGTAAAAACATGACGAACCTTAACACTTTCTCCCATAGTAGAAACCCATAGCTGCCTTCTACTTCCAGTGAATCTCGCAACTTCATAATTTCGTTGCGACCATCTAATTTGCCGTGCCTCGTGCGTAGATTAGATAAATCGTGCCGATCCCTACTAATTATTTACTTCCTGCCCACGTACGTCCTCAGTTCACGAGCACTCTTATAGTGGCTCATCATCTCATACATGCAGTTCATTATGAACAGCCAGACGTCTATTCCCAAGATAAATATTCAGCTTACCAACCTGAAAATTGTGTGAGTGCATCAGGTTTGCCTCCTCAATTTGATATCTATCAGTGCGATAATGGACGACCAAGGAGGCTTGACAACTGTGATCTGCACAACTACAATTTATCGTGACAGGTAATTAGCTGAACATCACCGTTTGCAGAACTTCGTTCGCCGTGTACAGTGTACGCATTTGTACACTGCTCTTCCATACGGGCAGCCTAGTGGCAGGCCTAATTCTACATGCTTCTTAGCTCTTGCAGCTGTCTGCGAAGTGTTAATGGAGAAGCTTGTACGATTTTTCCGCTGAAATCTGCACAATTCTTCAACATACTTTTCAAACTTTCGGTACTTCAAATTGAACATCCTTCTGAACGTGATGTCATCGTTCCCTGCCGTGTCACTTCAACGTACGGAAGTGATTTACCGATAATGGGCCATTTAAACACTTTGTTACGTCCGATGTTATGGCATATGATGTTTTTCAGATCTGAATGAGAAATATCACTTGTACCGTTTCACTAAAACTTCATGTCACATTCATTCCATCGGAGTTATCCAGTTTTTCGTGTACAAAAGGAAACGCACTCTCGTGTGGGGCGAGAGCCAGCTCCTCTTCATAAAAAATTCAGGACATTCAATGAAATGGAATTTATATCGGGTTTAATTAAGACGGTGCAAGTGGTCCTGCGAAAAAATTTAAAACACGACACATCCTACTTGGTCTTCGGAAACAGTGTTCGCATTTAACTTATAAGCACGTACTATGAATTCACATTCGAGAATGCACAGACGTCTGCTGTCTTAATAGCTCACATATGTGGATTGTTGCGTATTAAAATGCAGAGAGGCTTCCGTAAATACACATAATGTATACACTTATGAATGTAGAATTAAAAATGGTCAGGTAATAAATATGTAAATGTGTAGCGACCCCAACTGTTAATCGTGACTTTAACGCAGTTAGCAATAAACAAATAAGGTCGCTACACATCCACCCATAATTACGTGGACTTCTGTCGACATAATCAGATGTGCACATATGTGTATATTGATAAACATACAAATGTCACTATACAAAACAGGGCATTTAGGGTGCTTTATTCTGTGTAGACATACACTTCTACACCGAAAAACATAGTTATTTACCATTCACATGTACGATATTAATTAATCTGCCAACGGATTTATCCAACAACCAATCAGAAAGTTTGACCGTTCAAAGGATTTTCTCCTGGGTATGAAATAAAACCGGCTCCCATGTGGGGCGGCGTGTTGTCGACGCCATTCTGACTTTCGTTTATGTAAGACGTGTACCTGTCCCACTGAACGACGCTTGTTTCTGTCACCCTCTTTATAAGACTACCGTTGGAATGCCTATTTTTGAAGAACGCTGCTCCCGGATGCCTCCACACTGCACAAAGTCGGTTCTGGATGTAACGGGTGCACGAAATCAGAACTTCTGGATCGCCTGTTACGGTTGTGTAACACAGCGTGCTGCTGTGTTGTTGGCGCCGTTTTGGTTTCCGCCTGTGTAAGTCATGTGCATGGTTCACTGTGCCTTGGACTCATGCATTTTCGTGTTATCTCTTCCTACGGGACTGTTGCTGGAACCCATACTTCGGAAAGACGCTGTTTCCCAGTGCCTCCACAGTGCCCCAAAGTTGGTCCGCAAGCACTGTGGACAGTCAGTAATGGCGGCCGGCTTGCGTGTCACAATATATGCAAAGGCTGGTATGTCATATTAACTGTGGTTTGAGAGTGACTATATAGGAACTGATCCAACAAAATATTACCCAGTCAGTTTCACTATCGAAAACCGATCGACGATGAAAAACAAATACCCAGCGCGTTGACCCCCGTTTGTTAGTATCGACCCTGGATAGAAGAACGTTCAGGGAAATACGTCAAGCTAGTGAGGCACGGAGCAAGTCGTGATTGTAGTCCCAAGACAGATGCTAACATACAGATGTTATAAGTCTGAAAATCCATATCTCCCTAATTAATGGAGACGGGGCAAACATGAAACATAGAAATCTTACAGTATTCCTTCCGGGCATTGCAATATTACTATAAACATTTGCCTCTTCACACTGGGTAACCTCAATGCAACCTCATCAACTTGTGCAATATTCGACCATGAACCATAATAATACAAGTTTCATGGGTGTGTTTAAACTACCATATCTCCGTAAATATTAAAGATAGAGCCAGAATAAGATAACCACCTAAACGCACTCTCCGTAAATCACATGAATACGCATAACAACGGCCAATTTTCCATGTGCTTACGCAGAACAACAAAATTGTCCCACTTCCATAACTCTCACCTCAGCGAGCTCGAAAGATTAGCGACTAAAGTTGTCCGACTATACGACGTCATTTAAACAAACGCCACGAATTTTTATTGAAAAGGTGAAGGCAGATTTCGAGTTGCAGTTCATAGATGTTTACATTTAGGAGAACTATTCCGTGAGATACTCGTTTCGAGGGATTTTCTCATGAACCGCCGAAGCCCGCGGGCTACCGTCCTATCTCGGCGGGCCATGTGCTAAAAGGGGCACAAGATAGATCGACCCAAAAAGTGGGTGAAAAACGAAAATCACCAGAAAATTTACGGGCGAGTGGGACTATCAAAATATTTAGTACAGTCGCTTCAAATATGTTGCCGACTGAAGGTCAAGGTCTTCTATGTTTCTCTGGGTTTTTCAGGCGTCGTCAATCGATTAACGAGAGCTATGTAGTACGTGCCCGTGAATCGTATATTCGTGTGCTAGCCCTCGCATTATCGTTTGCTACTGGGTCATAAAAGCTCGCAAATCTTTTCCATTGCCCGCGTGAGCCCTGCACCATTTTACTACTTGGATTCTGTTGTTCAATCCTTACATCTCCACAGACTTAGACGGTTAGATCATGTTCTGAGGCCACCAGCTAGTCGTCTACCACAACGGCTACTTTGCTGACGCTACAACGGACTGCTGTATGGTGCGAGGTGTGCAGATCTGTCCATCATCGTTGATGGCCTGGCGTAGGAAAGTGAAATCGTTCACGAAGGGGTTGGCCACTGTAAATCAGGTTCGGGCTGGAGATTTTGTAACCCACAGAATCGGTGGTCAGAGACTTCAGGTAAGGTGGCGAGTAACCGAACTCAGTGGCGTGGCTGTTTGGTCGAGTTTTCTGTGAAGTGAGCGCACTAAATGACGTGGAGCGATGAAAGCCATAACGAGACTGTCTCGCCGTTGGTAACTTACTTTTACCTACAGCTTAGTTGTTTGTTTGCAAGGTGTAGGTACCTTGTTGTTGAATGTTTGAATAGGGGCGTGGCTGCTTTTAGTAGTTGAGTCTATCCCGTTCCCTTCTTTTCTCTCCTTTTCTCTTCCCATACAGGGTTTGCCTTCTTTTCATGGTTATGTGGCAGTGTGTGAACCACTGATGTGTTACTGTCTATGATGGTTATGAAACCTAGCTCTACAGGCTGATTGTAGCCAGAAGTTCGTGGATTTCTGACGACACTCAACAGTTTCCCCCCTATCTAAAGGAATCATGACCTACATCAAATGAAAAATCTCGTTTTATTGGATTTATTCTTGTAATTGACCCTATCAAACTTCAGAAGATGGCGAAAATAGATTTTTAAGTCTTGCCTCGGACGCCAAGTCATGTAATTCAGGTTCCATATATGGGTTAGGAGTACAAGTTACCTGCAAGAGGCCTATTGTCATATCTTCAGTGATAAGAATGTTTCTCCTCTAATTCGCCCTCAAACTTGTATTTCGTACAATTTTCCATTTCTTTTTTCCTGGTCATCCGATACACCTTGGCTAATGAACGTCTCGTCGTTTTAAGCAAAACGAAGTTCTGTGCAGGTTTATTCGAGAGTTGTATTGTCGTATTCCTTCTGACAGCCGAAATTCCGCTTTGAATTCTACTTTGAACGTGCGTTTTTTGCATTGTACAACTTTTCATTCCAAATGTAACCATGAATTTCATGCACAGCGTCTAACGGAGGTAATTTATCGGAGGCGTCACTGAAATCAACGAAAAACACATATACGGCATGATCTCGATCCACTGTCCACGTGCGGTAAGAAGGTTTGTGAGAAAACAGTGCTCACACCTGAAGCCGTGCTGGGTTGGACTAAGCAGCCCGGAATGAGTCACATGAAGTTCGGTCTACTTCTACCAGTCTCTCGAGGAGTTTCGCCACGATACTTGTCGGGCTGACGGGTGGATAGTTAGCAGCAATCGTTCTGTCCTCTTTCTTAAATGTGGGGCACACCACCGCCTTACGCCATTCCACGGCGGGGGCCCTGCTTTCAGCAGAATTCCAAAAGATCAGAGCATGCGGGCTACAAAGAACATTTGCGCGTTCACGAGGTATTTTTTGACTCATGTCTATCCGACTCAGCAGCTTTTGCGGTGTTGAGCGTTATCAGTAAACCAAGAGCTTTTGTTTCGAAAATCTCTACACCCTGCAGGAAGAGGGGTTCTCCGATTTTTGTTTCTAGTTTCCTGGATAAGATGGGAGATTCCGGCACGAATGTGCTAACATAGTGGCCCACTAATAAGAACCGGAATAAGAGTGATTAGAATTTCAAGCTTGATCCAAGGGCAAAGGTACTAAGTTACTCTGCTCTTCGCACGGCGTTCCACGTATCTGGAGAAACGCTTTGGATTAGAGAGAGCAGCGTCAACTCTCTATTTCATATCGTAACCCAGAAGCTCTGACAAACTGCTTATATGCACTTCGAGCTACTCTGTCAACCTCGCGGGTGGTAATCGAGGGAGCACCGACATACACCCTCCAAGCACTTGCCCGCTTTCGGATCCCCTACCTATCCTTAGGGTTAATCCATGAGGGTGTTTGGGTGGTCCGTCTGATGGATGAGAAGATGGTAAGGTGTATAAATAAACACAGTGTGGCTTTGAGGCTTCCGCCAGACAGTCTGTGCAGAGTCCTCGTCCATGATCAGACACTGCGTCGGCTCTCACAGCCCCGAATTCTGCCTTCCAGATGCTGGGAGAACGAGGTTGAGCTCCACCTCTAATCCGGGTAACAGCACTGAAATAACACGACATAATCACTGGAGCCTAGTAACTGTTGGCAAACCGATTCGCGAACATGGTGCCCTATGTTGAAAGGGTATGATCGGTCCTAAATCACTTTGATTGGTCAATGAACTGCTGCAGTGAAAGTTGAAGAAAAAGATCAAGCATATCACTCAAAAGCTTCCTGTTGCAGCAAAACAGGAGTGTCACCACAACTCTGGCTCTTTAAAGCTCCATAGGAGCTTTTTATCTTCGGCGACTTCAAGGCCAGCAATCAATGGCACCAGGCTGGCAACAGAGGTTTCCGTGTGCCGTAGATGGTTCATCGAGTCTTCGGGATGCTTACGTAGAATAGGTTCGTACGATCTCACCTCGAACATCGCGTCCAGGTAAATCCACTATGTTTGATGCATGATTACTCTGAGGAGGGCATTGCGTGGGGGTACTCGCTTGGCGCAAGGTTTGAAACGCTTTCCACGCTTACGAAGACTTGACAGACTGGACACATTCGTTGCTTCATCAACGACTACGAGGTGGTCTGATCCTCACCTGTCGTACGTTAGCCCGCCGTATTGGTCATGACCTCCCTGGACTGTTTATGCGGGCACGGTTACAAGCTCTCCGTGGACACCCAAAGCCAAACAACCTCTGTCCGACCACCTAAGAACTGAATCTAGTTTAACTCAGCGCGTCACAAATCACTGGATTACTCATCCAGGTGACAGTGCTTGCGCAATCAGTCGGAGATTTCGAAGATAGACTTGACACTCGGGTTGCAGTCCACTCTTTCCCTACGTGTGGTGCTCATCTATTGGTTTACTCATTGCTTCTCATTTATTTGCGTATTGCTCACCATCTATCTTCTCGCATGTCTTCATTGATGGCCCTTGCCAATAAGTTTTAATTCACCCAGCCTCATACACTCTCCCCTTCATATTAACTTATTTTTTTATCATGCGAGTAGCACTGCCGGGGCTGCTGTGTTGGTCGCATGGGTATTGCTGGTTGACTCGTAGTTGGGTTCATGAGTACAAGCCCAGTTGACTCAGTTTCACCTGGCTTTGTCCAGCTGCTACTCCGGATTCAACGACATTCATCCGTAGAAACAGCCGCGGGAAGCATCTAAGGTTCCGGCTTCATGTGAGTCTGACTCTTGTCGTGACTCTGCCCTTCAGAGAAAAGATGTCCCTCATTGCCTCCACTTTGTTGCAGGTAACACTGAAAATGGCGGACATGTAACGATTCACGGGCTTGTGCGTAGGTGCGAGGCCGAGAGCCCATGTTCCCCGGTTTATTAAGTTTCCATCCGATGTTATACAGGCATCTTTTCCTGAAAGTAGTGATGTAAAAACTGGTGTAGCACCGCTGTTAGGGATCACAACTTCATTAATGAACGATAGAATACGTAGGATAGTATGAGCAACGCAGCTTATCTCAGTGATCAATTCGGTTAATTAGATACGAGTCCAATAACGCTTTAAATATTAGCCTTGAAGTCATCATAATCATAGACAGCAATACATCAGTGGTTCACACTAATGCTTAACTGCCACACAACCATGAGGAACAGGCGAACCCTATATAGGAAGAGAGAAGGAGAAAATAAGGGGGTGGGAAGGGATTGTAACATGCAGGACAGCCGACTCTACTTTGAATGCCCGTGACTTCGCGGACCACCTTCGGGCAACGTGGACACACCACGGGACAGCGTTCTTCCGAAGTACAGGTTCCAACAACAGTCCTGAAAAGAGGAACAATGCAAACAAGCATGAGCCGAAGGCCCAGTAAGCCATGCACACGACTTACACAAACGTAAGCCAAAACGGCACCGACAAAACAGCGGCGCGCCCCGTCACACAACTCAAATTCAATTCGTGCGCGCTCGCTGGTTTCGGTTGCGCGTCACAGGATCTAACTACCGAAAACAGCTACGTGTATATTCAAACATTCAACATCAAGGTGCTTACACCTTGCAAACAAACAACCGCAAGGTGGGTGGCGGTGTACCAGAAATGGTACGTTTTTCGGGAAGAGAAGCCAACCATCTTCCAACCCCCAACCTGGAGGACCAGATCTGATTCAGAGATGGAGGGCGCCAAGTATAACAATGACGTGCACGATGCCTAAAACTAGTGCTGGCTAAAAACAGCTTATGCTCAGCGCACAGCTGCAATAGTCGCCCGCCGTTGTCCGAGCGATGTGATGCTATCCCAAACCTACCACCTAAACGAGATTCGGCCTCACCAAGGCGGCCAACCTGGGCGTTCATATCTCCGGCCAGAACGACTATATCAGAACCATGTATCGATCGGAGGAGAGCGGCCAGATCCAAATAAAAGAAGTACTTGACGCCAACATCACTACAGCCAGTTGGAGCATAAGCAGACACAACGAAAATATTTCTGACGGTTTCGCGTCTAGAACTGACCCTAACAGAACCTGCCAAGCGGACGGTACAAAGTCTACTATTAACGGGAATCCAATCTATCAATGCGGCTGCGGCCGTAGTGCTGAGGACTATACCTACTCCCGCTTGACCGGTAACGGCGGCTGGAGAGTCACCTGAAGTGTATAACCAGTATCGGGTAGAAAGTGCAGGTNTGTTGTGAGTATTCATGGTTGTGTGTGGGCTGAGATACTGCCAGGACGCCCAGACCTAGACAGGAGAACGATTAGGATTCTCAACCAAAGCCTTTGGCTCAATAGTCAAAGGCAGCGGGTGGGTGGCGGCGTACCAGAAATGGTACGTTTTTCGGGAAGAGATGCCAACCATCTTCCAACCCCCAACCTGGAGGACCAGGTGACTGTGGTCTGTTGGCCTGCCTGGTGTGAGTGACTCTGCAGTTGAGCCCAAAAGGTCATCGAGGTGCGCAGGCCGTCACACCACGTCAAGGTCCAGTCTCACTGTGACGGATGAGAGAAAAAGTTAGCTTAACAACTAATCGGCGCCTTATCTTGAATAAATTCTTGTAATGTCGCAGACCGTTTAGGTGCTTGCGATGACTACCGTGGAAAGGAATTAAGTCAGTATTAGGTCGCCTCGATGTTTTCGGTACTCGAGTGGATAAAATCGAGGATTTCTAGCCGTGACTTGTAGGTACGTAGTTGAAGGCCTGATACTATCATCGTAATAGCTCGCTGAACACTGCAGTGCTTTTGTGTCTTCAAGACTGTTAAATGTCACTGGGTTGGTATTAGTGATTTTACGATTACACAAAACGCTTCTTTTAGCTTTCTCGGGTGAATCTGATTTAGGCCCATCGAACTAAGTAGGTTGGGCTTCACAAATCTTGTGCATCGCTCACCGAGGATTCTGTTGGTAGAAAAGGTCGCTGAAACGTTTGCAGTGGTAAACTGGACTCAGATTATGTCGCTGTACTATGGACGACGTAGTGTGCCCTAGATGACTCGGCGACTTCGTGTGTTACAGAAATAAGCTCGCCATGCGCTTGACGCAAGGACCAAATTGAGGAAGGATTTTTGCACCGATGATGCATACATTTAAAAAGAAAGTTCTCATTTTTTCACAAAGTGTTTATGGCGGATTCCTGATTTGCACCAATTACGAACTTTAATAAATGCCTCCATGTCTTTGGATTATCGGAATGCCGTTGTATCGCGATTAGTTATACACGAAGGTCAGGGAAGCGGCGAGTACTCCGTGTTAAGGGTGAGCATGAGGAGCACTTACCGAACTTATGGAGCATGCACGGCTTTGTGAACCATATTTTTAATCCTTTGGAATTCGGAGGCCACCGAGCATGAACCCATGGAAGTCATGCTTTTCTGTTCTAGTGTGGTATCCATTGCAACTCCCACTCCAGCTCGGCCATGAACGTGATTTTTAGCGTTACTAGGGACCCCGAAAGAGGAGCGACTGGGTTGACAGTTATCTAAAGGTAAGCCTAATTGAATAAAGCAGCTAGAAGCCTAAATCGTGTCTGCAACACACCGCACATGAAGCTCCAAACTTGAAAGGGCCGACATTGAAACCGTCATTACTTATCAGTTGCCTTGGCTTTAGAAAACATTAATTGCCGGAAGATACAAAGTATTCAAGAAAATTGGGACCAAGATTGATTGTGAACATGATAATGGATGAATAATGGAACTGTCGAGAGAATGATAACTCCTAGCACTTCTTGATCATTTTTGCCGTCGAATGGGTGTCAACTTGAAGGACATCTCTGATACAGAAGTCTGACTCACAAGGCAACAAGTGTTGAGGTTTTCGTGATGGAACCCTACCAAGCGTCAGCGAATTGAAAGTCTGATTCATTTGACAGTGAGGGTCTTGCTTAACCCGAGAGCGCAATGATTGACATTGATGTCTGGCTTTGTTCACGGCTGTGCGCGGCAAATGTCTTCGAAGCTACATCACACTTTTGAATGACGACGAAAGTTTTTCGACCGTATTGGCTAATATGCCGATAGTCGCAGTTAGCCGTTGAGCGATTGGACTTTTTCTTTAAGGGTGCCTTCTCAAATTCCTCTCTTCCTTAGCCGGGAGACAGCAGTGTCCCAACGATAAAGGTAGTTCTGCTGTATGCTGAAAGGATCATGTATCATTGCACGATTGGTAGTGCAAAATACGATCCTATGAGTGCGTTCGCTTTTCGTGTGACTGGTTCCCTTCGACTTGCCCGACAAGGTTGCACTTGGTCGGGCTGATGTCCTGATCAGGATTACTCTCCAGATCGATGCAGTGCATAAGTCTAATCACCACGCAAACGTAACCGGATGGGTAAAAAGAAGTGTTGTCACTTTTCAGCGGGTTACCTACCCTAGATGGAACTCGTCTTATGGACTGGGCCCCCGGTGATTGTCATTCGGTCGTTGGAGACCTTAAGAGATGGTGGCTAATTGTGCTCGGTAGCTTCAGTGTTCTCATTGTTTGCCTGAGTTTTCTGTATACCAAATGTAGTTAATGAACTAGTGCGATGAAGCATATGATGAGACTGTCTTGTCACTTTTGCTTGTACCTCGGTTGTTTGTCTGCAGGCCATAGGTGGAGTTTGGTGTATCTAGTATCTGAGCTGATGCATTGAATCAGCTTTCTCTTGCCATCATCTATCTCCTTTGCAGCTAGAGTGAACTGTCACTTTCCATGAGGGAGTGGTTTTGTGGTGCTCGCTCCCTAATAATTCTCCAACGAACTAATGGTTTCCTACCCTGCTGATTTTACATCTCTTGTCCTCCTTATCAAGCCGCGTACCAAGGTTGATAAAAAAATTGCACAATTTCCCCTGTTACGTTGACGCTTTACTTTCACTTACATCTCGGTGTATGCATCTCGATTTCGAATGATTGAATGTAGACGTAACTATTTTTAATAATTAGGTCCCTTACCCTCCTCTTCTTTCTGTTCTCTCTGCTTTCATAGGGTTTCTTTTTTCTCCGTGGTTGTGTGGCAGTTAAGTGTCAATGAGAACTACTGATGTATTGTCGTCTGTTATAGTGACTTTGCCTTGTCTACCAATCATACCTCTTGTGCAGGTAATGAAAAACAGCGACCCTAGAATCGGCCGCTCCTTAAAGCACTTCTTCTGTGTTTTAAAAGAAGAAACTGTCTCCAGTTGCAAAACCTAGGTCGCAAACCGGGGGTGACGACAAACTACAGCGGGAGGGTACAGTTCTAGTTTCCGGTCCTACCGCACAAATTAAAGTATATTCGCTTTCGGTACAAAGCAGTTGCATGATCCCCATCGTTGTTTGACTAACGTCCACACTTTGACGTTCGAGCGTACATGTTAGTCACGATGACATTCCGTCAGTTACGCTTATTGCTGACTGTGAAGCCTAGTATGTGGCCTCTCATAAACTCTTTCTCCCTAAATTCCAGAACGGAGCCAGCCTATTAGATCACCTTCAGTGTCTTGAAAAGTGTGTGTACGGTATGCTCCACTAATCAACTACCTCAAGTGGTTGGGTTATCTCATCGTAAGGTCCTGTCAGGAGATTGGGAAGCCCTGTTATCCGAGGTCAGAACGTGTAGCCACTTTTTACTAATACTGACGTCGGAAGATCTCAAATCAACAATCGCAATGCAGCAAAAGCAACCAAGCGTCCTTGAGGTACATGTGATGAGGCCACCACAACCGTACGTGAAAATTTCAGAGCTGTCTATTAGAAAAAGGCCTTAATCTGCGTATTCCTCGGTACCAACACAATGCGTACTTTTGACCACGACCTCAACAGGGCATGAGCTGATTTGTCATTAGCTTTGACAACAATGTGTCAGCAGTTGACGTAGTTCTTATTTGTGCGCACGGAATCAGTCCCGGTCCTAATGATTGAGACAGCTTTCTGAGCATCACGGTACCTACATCTAAATGAGTTTAAACGATCTCAGGACTTCCACAGCCTGGTTTCGCGAAGGGCTCCACTCACAGCGTTGTTTTACAGCTAAATTCCTAACCATACGGGTCGTGTTTGCTTATATGCGGCATGAGCATACTTAACGTCCAGATGGCAATTCGAAATTGTGCATTTTCATGACCCTCTCACTCTGAATGACCGTAAAAACTCGTCTCTATGGCTTATTCAATGATCGCAGTTAGCCTCACCCTCACTTTTTGATTTTTTTGACAATTGTATCTACTTATTTTTATTCTTTTGTTTATATCACCCTGTCTTGTCTTTGCTGATACCTCCTTTCGGATACTAAGGCTTACTTCTATTTGGTTGTCTCTGTTTTTTTGCTTCCTGTGCAAGACTGTGACTTTATTTACCTTCAATCGGTGTTGATTGGTCGATGGCCTGTCATTACAATCGTATCGGTTGCATTATTGATCCTTACCGTTTTAGTACTCCGCCGTTCATCCTCATCTATGCAATCAACTGATATTGCACTGTATGAATTGGTTCTTAAATCTGGTCTCTTGGTAGATCAAGGAATATTTCGGTAAGTGCGATGTTTCGGGGCTTTGGTTCTCATGTTCTTTGTTCTCAGTCTCTCAAGAAGCTGGACTCACTTGTTTACTCATTATATTCATTCTGTGATGTTAACATGTACGACTGTGTAGTGGATTTTTCACTCAAGTTTTGCCTTATTAGGCAGAAATTAAGCGTAACTTTGTACAACACACGTAGCAAACCAGTCTTCTGTGACGACTCATAGACAGTAACAGCTGCTTACTGCAGTTCTGATTTTGTTTTTGGATGATAATATTGCAGCAATCTGCGTGTGAATCCATTCTTCATAGTCGTGACCGTTCTAGACGGCCACGTATCTGTAGCTCACACGAATGTTTAACTGTCATACCGATGCGGGAAGCGAGCTGTCCAATTTGGAAAGAGTAAAAATACAAGAAGTCGTGTGTAATTACAAAAAGATGCCGCAGTCATTTAACAACCCAGTACTGCTGTTTGTCGCGTTTTCTGCAACTCAATTACTAGAACTGGGGTTAGGCCTAGTCGAAGGGCTAAATTGGACACTCAAGAATACCTTTGACCGGTCTTGGAAAAATGACTGATAGTCGACGTTTGCGTTACCTGCCTGTTTCAAACGCGAAACGACTCAGTGTTAACTGCACCAGCTGTGAAACACGATGCCGCAATATTGCCTGTATGCCGTAGTACTTATGCTTTACCGTCATCTTCAACACAACCTACCTGCAAATCAGACTGCAAGGCTCGGGGTATTCCGGAATGGCAATTGCTATCTCCCAGCACCATCTTCCACAACGTTTTTCCCATATGCGCCATTTATGCACGTTATTTTTATTGGTCCGTCACCTTTCTTTGGTGTAATGCGATGTAACTGCGGATTTGACTGCTTAAAGGTTGCGGCCTTTTGCGTTTAGTCACTAATGTTGATCTAACGTTATTGTTAGATAAGATTCGCTTTCAAACTTAGGGAACTATTTCGTGTTAATGAATGGCAGTGGCTTTCTCATTTGCTCTCAGCGCCAAACGACTGTTCGTCGTTTTGGTAGTACCTCCTTGAATGGGTTTAGGTTGGGAGAAAATTGGTTTCCGCCTGATAGTTACACACGTGTGTAGCGTCGATAGTTTTGTAAAGCGGACAGTGTTGCTACGAATCATAATCGTGATGAAGGCATCTGAGCTCATGTCTCCTTTTTTCTCCATTCTGAATTTCTTCTGAATCGTCGGGTTTGTACGTTATCTTATTTGTACATACTTGTCTGTGTAACCATACTTTTGAATGCAACGCGCTGCCTTCCTCTACGGAGTTTTGAAGCGGTCGCATTACAGTCACCGGTTGAGGATCGAACCTTACAATAAACCGCCTAAATGAGTTGCTGAGATTTTCTTCTAGTCTACATGCCTGTGGGCACTTCTTAATATACACCTCGGATTTTAATGCAAGGTATCGTTCGTTTCGCTATCTTCAGTCTGAATTTTCACGCTCGCGACCCACAAATTTCTCAGTCTAAATTTAACTACCTAAAAACCAGTTGGTGAATGAATGTAGATTTCTACATCATTCAAAGTAAATATTGAAGTCAACAATGTCACCATAGCCATTATGTGGCAGTCATCACCACCTCTTTCTGTTATTACGGATTTAGGTTATCAAATTTGCTCCATACAAACGTTTACGTACAAACTGTAATCTAAAGCACATATTGCAAACTAGGTTACCTCCCTACATTCAGATAATCTGGTATGTTATTTCGTGTCTGCTTGAGGTCTCCTCTGGTTAACAGGCGACTAGACTTGAACACGACATCTACTCTGCAAGCCAAACCAGCTTACTTCGGTTTCCAGCTCTCGTTTTCGATGAATACAAAATATAATACTAAATGAGTCCACTTTCAAAGGTTTACGGTAGTAGGATAAGATCGATCACCGAACTGACAAGCAAACAATCGAGTGCTATGCGTGAAGCCGAATATGCGGTTATACTATTGTAGCGAGAAGGCGTCCAATAAGGCACAATCTTTATTGTCCAAATCGCTAGTCACATGCAACGCGCGCTCTCTCGTTTATAAGTCGCAATTCCAACCCGCAGCACCCCCCGGTTTCCGTTCACACGTCGTGTGCACTTCTAACCGGTTTACGTGCGTGACCGGTGCCTTCTATCGGAGGGTTTT
>QNGE01002454.1:61581-96818 GCA_008508345.1 Paragonimus westermani | reverse complement strand
GATTGCCTGTGACCACGTAGATTTGATGTTAGATAATGTAGTCATGGAGGTTGTTGACTGTTTGTATACCTGGGAAGCTGCATCAGCAGCGGTGGAGGTGTGGGGAATGAAATAGAACCGCGCATCTCTAACGCTAGGGCGGTATTCGCTAACTTGAGGTATCTCTGGCGACAGAGGTGTATTTCTCTGAAGCTTAAAGGTCGTGTATATAAGACAACGGTGAGGGCCGTATTACTTTACGGCGGCGAAACCTGGCCGCTCAGAGCGACCCGGTTGGTTTATATGATACACACTTCATACGTTCAAATTGCAGTGCTTCTTAGAGATTAACATTCCCACTCCCTCATTCTTCGTTGCAGACAATCCACCTGAGACTGTAGACAATTTCACGTACTTTGATGACACTATCTTGACAGCTTGTAATATTGCTGATGGAGATTCACAGATGGCAAAGTTACGTGTTGCCTCTTCCAACCTTCTTCATGTGACGTTGGAAAGACGTGGTTTTTGTTGGCTGGAGGTGTGCCTATATATGTTCTGTTTTGCCCTACTGTTCGGAAACGTGACCTGTCCGGAACAAAGACTTAAGCTGACTTGATGTTGTTTGTTAGTTAGCCCACGTTAAGTAGGCTGATCACGTTACCAATGCGGCCACTCGCCGACCCGTATTCTGGAACGCTCAGGATGCGCGATCAGTTGGTCAATTAATCACGTTGCACAACCTGCGATGGTTGGGTCACGTAACGCGTATGCCACCTGAGCGTTTACCTCATTGGATGTCATACGTTGAGATCACGAACAGTTGGATGATATTTCGTGGCAGTCAAGCAACAGCCTGTTCAAAAAATATCAAGACCCTGTGTGGTGTAAATCTACTCTATTCACCGCTTATCCAAACCCCGACACAACAGAAAATCTGACAAACGGCCAATCCGAATATCGCGTTACAGATACATCAGGATTGGATGAACAGCCTCAGTGTTGTGCCTTCCGTTATTCGCCGATTTGTCTGTTGCGTATTCCACCAAATAACATACAGTTTATGACTTTGCATGTGTTAATACGATCAACCAATGACAGACGGTGATTCCTTTATTACTGTTGTACATCCATAAATTCGGCGTCTCAACTGACGGAGAACAACTGCTACCAGTACCAGGTCTTCTTATTACTTGCTTTGTAGGTTTCAATTCAAGTACGACTTCTGGAGCTATTCGAAGTTCCTAATTCCGAGTATCACACCCTGACTGTTTCACTGAGCAGTGTGGTTAGGTGTCTCTGCATGGCTAGAAACGTTGTCCGGGACCGTAGCGTGCCGCAGTCAAGGTGTGCCCTCATTCATACCATTTCTAGTTCCTCCACTTAGATTTCTCATCAGTTTTTCGCTTTTTAATAAACTTTTTGTTCTAGGTTATTTCACGTTACGGCTACGGTGAGCAGTGACCCGAACCTTAGTAACTTATGGTCGGGTTCACGGCTGTTGTGCTTTGATTTTTTTGTGTTATTTGATAGGTTTTTTGACGCCTACTCAACAGTGAGTTAAAGTACAGCCCAACTGATGCCTGCAACTTAGATTGTCAACATCGTTGAGGACCGTCTCCACCGAGTACTGGACGATATACTCGCAGTCAAACAACTTTTCTGAAGTACTAAAAAAATATTCCCTTTGCTTCGGAGACAGTCATTTTATACCAGTGCCAAGTTTCGAGTAATTTGTTTGCAATAGTTGGACTGGCATGTTTGATGTTCTATGTTTCAGTACCGTTGGCCGCTGCCGTATTCAAATTTCAAACCACCGCCCCGCCTCTTTCGAGCCGAAAACCTGTTACGTTTTGACCGTTACGTTGAACTGGGCACATCTTGTCTTCACACAGTGGTAATTGATGTCGTTGATTATCTCTTTGACTCGCCTCCCACTTGTCGCAAAAAACCGTTCACACTGAAATCGTACGCTTTTGCATGAGGATGTGCCCGCTGTTAACGGGCCGCGTGTATTTTTTAGTCAACTTTCTGGGCAGCCGTGGGAGACGGCAACTCCTTACAACAAACATGACTGAAAACAACCGATAGTCGTCAGTACTGGTCTCAACGCAACCACCTGTGGGTTCACTTGTGATATCGTTTATGTCGCGGATTTTACTTTTAACTACCCTCGGAACTTGCCGTTTTGTAAATCTGAAATTTCTCTTCATCACAATCTACAGGCACATCCTGGGCTTAGTTCGGATCGGTTGTAGCCCCGATGTGATTTTGGACATGCTCCGGTACTTGGTTGCGAAAGATGTCCGGGGGCAAATCATGCGCTCCAATCCACCCATCAGCGCAAGCCTGTCTCAGCGAATCGTAAATTGGAATGTGAGCAGTGGTGATTCCGTCAGAGTACAGGACACACTGGGTGAGATACGAAGTTTCCCCGTACCGCATTCTAGGAGTCGTTCCGGTGAAGTTCCCAGAGGAAAGCGTTTTGATTAGACTGCCTACTTTCCTTCACCCCTTGCTATAAGAATCTTCCGAATTTGCGGTGAAAATTTAGCGCTCACTACTTAATTTCTGTGTGATCTTATTGATTTACCTTTTCTAACGCAATTGCTGGCCAGGTCGTGTTCATCATTGCATGTGGAAGAGCGTACGAGCTGCGCTGATAAATGTTATCAATGACGTCACCTTGTTCTTGTTACAGTTTATATGGTTAAATCGGAGTTGCGGTCAACCGTATGATTTTCGATCACATGCTAAACTATCATTTATGTCCTGCTCAACCTCGTTTTCACTTTTCCTGATCATAAAGGGATGATGGTCGTAATTAAGACGTTTCATAAGATCCGCCGGTGTCATACGGAAACACCGTCGTTCTTTCAACCTGTTGAGTGTGACCAAATTTAGAAGTGACCGTTCGTGTTCTGGTCGGCCGATTTTCGAGTTCGAGCGTCGGATAGTTCTCGAAAATTCACTACCTCAAAGGATGATACTATGTTTGGGTTAGTCCTTGTCATGGTGGGAAGCTGTCATCGCAATTGTTTGGAAATTTGGCTATGACCCATTCACATCAGTGTCGCATAACAGGAAGCTCCGTTCCCATGTGGTAAGCTCTAATCTGGCTTTATCTGCCAACGAAGCCTAGTGTCATGCATGCGTTTGCAACGATCTTATGTCTATAAAACGTGCATATAAAACTCGCTGTTAGAAGAGATGAATGATCTTCGAAGCAATTCATCAGTGTCAACTGAAATAAAAGTGGAAGAAATCCATGCGTCCAGGAACTGGCATCCAGGATGGCGGCGAGTTTCGAAGACGAAAACGATTTGTCCATCATAGTAATTGTTCAGTCTCTGTTTTTAAAAAAATCGAGAGGTATGTTAGTAAGATGTAGATATGCAGTGCTCCGATCCGCAGTGGTTACGCACTTTTTAATTAGTGATAAACAAAACGGAAGTTCTGACTTGTTCTGTAGTGCTCATTTAAGTCAACCAGTTGTTGTTTCAACTCATCAGGTTTGGGTGATTTGGTTCGAGCAAATAGTCGTGTGCGTTTCTACGTCTCAGACCTCTATCTGCTTTTCGTATGTGCATCTCCCTAAGCAAGCTGAGTATGTTGACCTACCTACACTGCCAAATGACTGGACCAAGTCATCGCTATTGCTTCAGGTGCTAACTTCACGCTGATCGGGATATAAAACAGTCTAAATGTAAATCAGCAGACTGGGCGCTCTTCGTTTTATGTTAATGCGCTTTATGCTTCCCGAGAGGTGAATTTTCAGTTTTTAAGTACTCACACCTTCAGTAGATGAAAAAGCAAGTCCGAGTCGTACTAATATATACCGCTGTAAGTCTCCGGTCGGATTTGGCAAACGACCGTAAGCAGCCTCAGGTGAAGGGAGTTACTGATTCACTTTCGCAGTTACCTCAAAGATAGTAAAGCTGGGATTGTACATTAGTCAAGCTAAATGAGAAATGATAGGATGAGAATAAGACTAAGTGCGTTCAAATATGTGTTTGTGCTAGTAATTGTAAAAATACACTTAATGACCTGGATGAAGAGAGTGAGTTACGCCAGTTTATTTATTCCGCGAAATTCCGTGTCATAAAATGCTTACAGTGAACGAATTGCCTATGGGGAACGTTACTACAGCGTGAAGACTTTCAAGGTTCCAGCAAATGTACGAGATCCTTTGACAGTAGCCAAAACGAATTGGTGGTCAATGCATCCAGTGGAGGAGCATAAGTGCATCGATAAATTGTATGATTAGGTGGTACGGAATACAGACAAACTCAGCGCCAAACAGACGAGAGCTGTGTAACTGATGGGGTAGCCGCTAACTAAGCGCTCGAAGAGAAAGAAGTTGAATTAAAGTTCCATTACGCACGTTAAAATGTGTACACGCTTTAGGACTCATGTTGTTTCCCTTTCATAGGCGGAAACAACGTATCAGCCCACTTGGATGTGTTAATGAACAGAATGCGCGACTCTGGCCAACTTGGTAGTTCGTTTGGACTGTCCTGCAGGACGAACGAAGAGTACTGAGCAGGGTCTTTGAGGACCAGAGCGACGTGGTTCGCATACTTGATCAGAAGACCTAGGACAAACGTAGTGCCTACTAGGATTACTGATCTAACACCGCTGTTTCGTGATAATTGCTGCTAATCGTAGACTTTAATCTGTCGTCCTGTTCAAGTACGGCTGTTGCTCTCAATTCGGGGATATTTTTAGCCGATTCAATTCGTCCAACCATATTTTACTACACGATACCTACCGGTTCACTTAGAGTTGCAGCGGAATATACACGGATTCCGGGAAGTCGTGCTCAGAAATACACTAGTTGAAAACGTGGATGTGCTAACAACGCCACATAGATCCATGACGTTTCACCAGTGTGCCTGAAGACCGCTAACGCGTTAGGCTGACGAGTTAACTGATGTCCGGAGACGGCTCGGTCGTGAGAACACGTCCGTTGATCGCTCTGTGGCCGGTTGGTAATTCAAAGAATGTATAATCATTGTTGGCCCATGTGATTCCCTTAGTAGGCAGAAAAATACACCGATGACAGAGGATAGCGTTGCTGATACACAGTTGACAGCAGAGGTGTGAGTATGTCCGCATCGTGTTTGTGGAGCCTGGAATTCGTACCGAAAACACCACGTGTGCGGATCTCTAACCGATGACGTTATCAACAAGTTGGGGATCAGCTAAGGAATCCAAACTAGTCCCAGGAATGATGCAAAAAAATTATGGCTACGGACGAATTCGCGGCTTCCGGTATTCACTAAAATGTGACGCAGCACTCATGAAGGGGCGTCAAAATGTTATTGCGGCACCACTTCACCCGAAGTTGATAGATTGATAAAGTTTAGAGGACTGCAGCTCCAGCCGCTTATAATTATTTAAATCACTTGTTAAAATCAAGCTCTCTTTCCAAGGCCCCATTAGTCGTGTTGTTCTGATCAATAGGACTAAAGGTTCTGGGCGAAGTGCACGTGATCACTGAGTGAACGATTCCCCTAGACATTAAAGGACGCAAAATCACCGGCACGAATTTTGCAATTGAAATGTGGATAAACAAACCATGCTTGGTGACAATGGTGTCTCATTTGAACGAAATACCATAGAATCCATAGTGATGGACCACCGAGAATCTCACGATTACTTTGTTGTCTAAATGGGTTAAACTTCGGGGTTATTGTCTAACTGAAAAATACTAGAGTGGGGTGGGATAAACGCAAACAGAACTTTGAGGAGACCGACTGCTGCCACTTAAATTACTCCACTTGCATTCAACTGGTATACCGACAAAAATTTTGTTGCTTACCAGCCATCACAATCCGATCTTTCACGCTGGATACTTTCGTGATTGTTTACGTGCGTGGATATTAATTTGTTTATTTTCTAGACAATCTGCACGTTTTATCAAAACGTTCTTATTTTCATCTAGTGTATCTTGATCTCTAACTTATTTTGACTACGGCAAGTGTTGTCTTTAATATATCCTTTCTTTATTTTCATAATTAATCGGGCGGTAAACAGGAACTGTCTAAAGTACACGTATACTGTTCTGCACATAATGGGGCGGTTAGCATAAGATCTCTGCTTTCATGCAGCTACCAACCCTTGCTTGCCCGTGAACACAATCAATGGCGTGTGGTTTCTTTAAGAATCTCAACTGCAATCAGACCGTCACTCCTATGTTCTGAATGCACACTTCGCTTTATGCCTGCTACAGGAGGCTAGACGTGAACTCATCAGTCGTACACACCGGAAGCTTGCATCTTAGCGACCAATATATTGTTTTAATCGACAAAGTCGTTTCGCCTGTACCTTTCCTATCAAAGTTTAAGGAGCTGGAAAGATATCTTCTCGTGGTGCATTTCTGAGTGCTGCCTAGCGGGCGTCATCCCATAAGGCCTCTTCATTCCTTTTCTTGTTTGCTGTCGTTGGTGTAACACTGGGCTAAGCATAAATACTCATCACGTTTTAATATGTTGCTGGAAATGTACAGCTCGTCTTCAAACCTTATCGCGTCGTGTTGGTTCAGTTGCCCAATTCTCTTCAAGAAAGAATTCCTTACCAGTTAGTGGGCGATGGTCAAGCACGACTCCATTTATTCAACGCGTTATGGACAGCATTCCGAATGACTTTCAGAAGTACACCTTTCAACAATACTGAGGAGTACTGCCCCACGAACTTTGGTCTAAAAGTGTCGGGGAAAGTCACTTCACCTCCGAAGTGGTTTCGCCTCTAACATTCCTTCCGCAAATCTTTTGTGTTGTTCAATTTAATTTTTTCGTGCCCTAAAATGCAAAAGCTTAATTTTGAAACCTGTTTCCTTAGTGTCTCCTGAGTAGGCGATTTCACCATCACTATGCCTGTTGATGATATGATGTTGTCCGTTGATGTGGGATCTTTAAAGACCTAACGAAATCTATAAATACGCAGAGGCAAGATTTAAGTTTGGGAACAAGCACATTTTCAACCGAAATTTGGGATCTTCTGGGGTCCACTTCTAGTCTCTGTTGATCACGCGGATCATAGCAGACACACCGGTGTGTACGACGACCAACCAGCCTCGTTAAGTTGCAATATCCGAGTGGTTTGTGCGCTGCAACCACCGTTCCATCCTTGTCATCTCCACCGCGGCGACAGAGACCAGCAGCATGGTCCACCAGCGGTTGCGGTGCTTCGTGGATACAAGTGTATCGAACTACCGTGCTGGTCCCGACAATAGTCGTAAACGAAACATCCTCGATTTGCGGTTAGTCGTGTCAAACCGTGATGCCCGTGGAACACTTGCAGTTGAAGACGACGAAATGAGTTCACGGTTGCCTGTCGAAAGTAATGCGGGTTACCGCAAAACAAAGTGACGGTTTATCAACATGCCTGGCAACAACTAGTGCACTCTTCCACTATACTGTTACACAACACTAACTCCAAACTCTGCAGGTGATGTTTGGAAACCTGTTCATTAAAACAATCAGTATTGTATGTGGAAGACAATTTTTTGGACATTCAATCTGAGGTGATCGTGATGTTTTGTAATTTCCTCCGCATTGCCTCCGTCCAGTTGGTTTCTCCGTGCTTATTAATGTATGTATTCAAACAGCTTTTAGTGGACGGCTGGTGAAATGAGATCGGAGTGTTAGCATCCCACAAAGAGTCCTCTGGTTGAGGCAGTGAAAAGTGAGTCAATAGACAACCCGTGAAGTGGTTCGTAATCCATGTTTTGTTTATGCGTACTCAATTATAGAACGAGTGACAGAAAAGTGCACTACCAGAAGATATCTCTAAGGACGTTGTAAAGCCACTTGCTATCTTCGGTTGGCAACGCAGATCTGATAAAAGGCAGTTAAGCAAATCTCACTCGTTTGAGACTAGCCAACTTCCATTGGAGCACATACGCTGGCTTACTGCTCGACATATAGGATGTAATACTTCAATCTTGCTTCAAGAACCCCGTAAATAGCATGCATGGTGATCATGATCTTAGAGCTGGGAGTTTGACTTTAGACTGCTTTTTTCATGTCGAAACACGACGATAAAAATGACTACTGTTTACCTACAACAAAAGGGAGAGCCTGTTAAAACAGGTAGTCTTTTTTGTTGCTCTTTTTTCCGATGCACAACTGGAATGAATGTCATTTCATTTCTGATTCGAAGTCCTGCAATTATATTTGAGTGTCTTCAAAAAATCCATTCTTCCAGCCGATTCCAAGCACCTTTTGCGTATGACTAAATCACACAGGCGGGATTAGCAAAGTAACCTGACCTTAAGCCATTAACACATCGATGACAGTTAGCGTGGCTACAATATGTCTATGTCGGGGTCCATTTAGACCGCACAGAGATGAGTTATCTGCATCTAAACTTCTATGCGACATCGAGCATGCAAGCGTTATCTGTGAAATGGGGTTTCGTTCCGTCAAATTATTAGGAAATTTTGAAATGCCTGATGGCTTTCTTACCTCAACCCAAATGGAACCGCATTGACCCAAGCGTCTAAATGGAAGCCGTCGTTGATTACAATATGATGAATATTCTTTGTGGACTGTAGCTGTGTGTGTATTTGTTCGGGTATCACGACTAGTGATACAGAACGCGTCGGACTATCTTTGATGTGTTGCCGAATCATGTTGATGATTTGCTGATCCGTGTGATTGGCCACAAAGATGTTCGCGATTTCCACGATATGATGATTTGGTTGTAGTCCGGCCTCCTGAGCCGGCGAGTTGACCGCCACAGATGTGATGCACCCATGGAATATGGAAAAGCCCATATCTAGACGACTACGCATGTTGTCTCGTGTCGGACGTATACTGGTATCTTCAGTGACCAAAGGACACAAACCCATCGTCATATTGAGCCACTTTAGATATGGACAAGGCCTGATACGCAAACGAAATGCATCCGGTTCCTGGGACGAACAGGCAGCGAAACTGAAATCCCGTTGTAGAATGCAGTGGTTCAACTCCAAGATTTGATCGCCATAATGTAAGTCCGGCTTACATTCAAATTGAGAGTAGTCGATATAGGTAACGAAACATTTGACGTTTGGCATCACGTTCACCGCTAGTCCAGGACAATGGCGTTTCCGGTAAATAAGTACATATTTTTGTGGTTCTCGGATATGCACATCTGCAGAGACAAGGTGTCGCACTTCGCTTCTGAACACGGCGCACCACTCGTTGATTACTCCAAGGTCATCCAAGTAGGCATAAAGAAAACCGAGTGGTGGTTTACCAGCACCCGTATACGGCTGTCGGCGATTACAATCTGTCAATGCCCCGAGAGAATGGCTATCCACAACCACCGGACCTCGGGGAGTGAAACTGAGTTGCTGGCCGTTGAAAACGACACGCCGATTCTCGAAATAATCCACTGGCGTACCACTGTTCAATCCCCTGAGTAGGCAGGGAACATCTCCTCCCCAAAGCTGCTCCAATATTTCACGGACGGAAGTGCCTGCTCGACGTCTGAGTTGATGGGGTGAAGATTCTGCTTCCTCAGACGGATGGAGTAGGTTTTTACCGCCAGTACATTTACCAATGTTTGATTCCAGATACCATGTACTTAATGTACCATGCGCCGGACAAACGACTGGGAACTCACTGCAATTTCTCTCATCCGGCCAATCGAGAACACAGTCAGTAACTACGGAATAAATGGGTGATGCACCTTTATGCCATTGTGAGGGTTCGATGCTATTCTCCATGCTCACGATGCGCACTGCTTATTCTGAATATCGTACGATCACTTAATCGACCGTTT
The DNA here is from genome assembly GCA_008508345.1 of Paragonimus westermani. Taxonomy (NCBI): domain Eukaryota; kingdom Metazoa; phylum Platyhelminthes; class Trematoda; order Plagiorchiida; family Troglotrematidae; genus Paragonimus; species Paragonimus westermani. Next base: position 87,065 of record QNGE01002454.1, on the reverse strand, counting down.
AATTCAAGCTGACTTATTGACTGACTAGAAATACCCCACGTGATTTGCCGAAAATACTGTGACATTCTTGACTAAGTGTTCGGTTTTTGTAAAACGGCATTGTCAAACAGTATTCAGAAGGTAGCTACATGCTCCGTACACATGTCATAAATCTATGCGAAAAATTTGAAAAGTTTATTGTGATGAAGCTTTGCCAGATGGTTGGTTGAAACTTACCCAACTCGTTTCAGTTACCCTTCTGTCTAATCGGCCGAAGAGCCTAAGCCGTTTTATTGCGATCGAGTGGTTTGCGGAATCACATGCCTCATCATATCGCCCTTATACATTTTGCATTCAAATGTTTTGTTACCTCACTCGAAAACAGGCAATCCCACGGTCTTCCACTGGCACTTTTTATTTTGAAACACTGATTTCCCTTTATCCAGCTCATCCAGACGGCAAGATGGCGTACATTGCGAGATGCAAGCATTACGTCTATTCCGACCGATCTGCACCAAATATTCAATATATATATATTCAATATATAAGTTCAGTGCATGGCAAAAGTAAAACGAAGCAACGTCACGTGTGTGCGTCAAGGAGGGGCAAACGAATTCAATGTCACGGCGGTGAAGTTGGTTGTGTCAGAACCTTCTCTCAACATAGAGCCAGGTTACGACGCTTGTTTAACAACGTTACGGAAAACGCCAGTATCTTGAGGTTGTGATTGGGTAACAAGACCGTAAACGAAGTGGCAGGAGCGGCCACATGACCTGTTGCGACTGGGTGTTCAATGAAAGACGTCGAATGTCTGTTCGGTGCTAGTGTGTCAACTCGCGTTGAAGCATTCCATTTACCACTCGAAGAGGTGCCATGCCTTTCTCTCTCGCAAGTTTCGGTCTGTCCCGCCAAAGTATATCGCCACAACCACAGGCTAACTGGTAGACGACATGAACGGAAAACTGGCGTATTTGGTCACGAAAAGATTTTCCTCTCAGTAATCATATACTAATAATTAGAACGTGGTTTTGGTTTTCACATAAATTGAACACCATCCAAAATTAATCGCAGCTGTGGCATTCCCATAGGCTTTCCAGTCGGCCTCTCTCGATAAGAAGCACTACACTCGAGTTACGCTCTCATTAGAGCTCGTCAGTGGTGCATAGCCTTGCCATAGCCGAGGCTAGAACTCCAGCCACGCTTTCTTCAGGTAACCACGTTGACCAATGCGCCAGTGACCTCACATCGGGCACGCCCTAATCATCATACTTGGATGCCCAACCATTCTCGTTTGTGAGCAATGATCAGGTTGCTCGATCGTCTCGAGATGAGACACAGCAACTGTCCTGTTAACTCAAATCGATGACTCATCGACTAGAACTTCCCTTCAAGTGGAAATCAGAAGTCACTAACTTGCTGGACGACATTTTGATTACTAATGAGTAGAAGCAGCCTGACGTGAGATTGTGTGTAGGAAGCCCATAATACAGGAAACTACGCTGAAATCCCAGGCTAGAAGTACAAAAAACACCTACCTGAACGGCAATAAACTCCAACAGTTTTTTTTACTTCTGGAGGCCTAGGATCTTGGTCTATTGCAGCACCAAAGCCGTGTGCTGGTCTGATGCATCGACCTCCACGAGTTCTGGCTTTGACCCCATAATTTTGATTAAATCAAATGACCGCACAGATGGAGATGATATCCAAAACGGTCGATTACCTCCATATGTGCCTGTTGTCGGCCTTGTCACTGACTGCATAATTACTGCCAAACCCGAGTACATGGAGTCTCGTTTAATGTTGACGTGAGGGAATGCGCATATTTATGAGAATGGGTCGCGATTCTAAAACGGCCGGTTCCTTACACCGCATCCGCATTGTGTTAATTTAAGCCCATATACCCAACGATGACAAGTGTTTGCTTGCACACTCGTGCATGAACACTTCTGACTGTAGTGGGCACTTGACCGGTGAGCCCTCGGTCCGTTCACATTTTATCCACAAAATTTTCCGTCTTTTTACGTAACTTTATTCTGATGAACTCGGCATCGGTAAGTCCAATCTGCTCCTCATATCCCCACCAATCCAAACAACGTCTATCGAACTAATTTATTTAACAACAGTTTGTTGAGCGTACCTTTTTGCAGTGAACTGAGCAATGCTGCGGACACATACATCAAACCACCTCCGTATATTAATTCCTACTCTTCACTCGGTTTATTTTTACACCACCCAAGCAATTTCTCCGGTACGACTGCGCAAAGTTTTCTAGCGCCCGCGAAATGAAGGGAACCTTGCTAGACCTTTGAAGTACCTATCAAGTTGTAGTAGGAGTTCCTACGAACACCACTGAGGTTATCATCTTGTACATTAAAATGTGTGAAAAACTAACCACAATCGTCTTTTCAATTCAGAGCTTTCTGCAGTATTATGCAAGTTCGTGTTTACACCAGGAAGAAATATTCCTGAGTATGCCTTCCTGCTTCAAGGTTGATGGAGGGGTAATTTGTGTCGAACGGTCTGTAAATGAGTACTGATGAGTAGTCGGGGATTTGGTTAATTCCCAGTTGAACATAACTTATTTGATCGCAGCTTTCACATTCAAACAAATGTGCAAAAAAGTGGATGGTGATGAGTGAGACGAAGGTCAGATAATGCAAATGGCGTACAGTGATGGCAGGAGCCGAAAACAGAACACTCGAAGCGATATTCTGGCAAACGTACATATCACGTGACCTGCAGGAGCGGACCAAGCGTTCTCAGGACTCCCGCAGCGCCGGCTACCGACCTGTTGAGTGCCAATTGAGCAAGCTTTTGAATATCAACTGAGTCACTCATGACCACATAGTTGGGTAGTGTGTTTAAGTTCGAACAGAAAATAACTGTGATGTTTAGTCTAAACAGCAACTGCCTATTCGTTCGATGTTTGATAGGCAAAGGTCTGTTGTTGGATGACCGGATGTATACAGAAACCCGATTTACTTGGCACTGAATTGGCTATGTGGCCGAATCCTCCGTTTCTCTTTAAACCACTGCTGATTTAGGTCGTCACAGGCAGCAGTTATCAATCTGTTACTTTTGTGAGTTAAGCTCACTGGGCCAAGCTCTTCCAAATACGTTATACGGTATGGTCGCGGCAGGTCACTATGACATGAAATTCACAGAAACAGTCACTGCATCCTTGCATGTTCGTTTTGTTTACGCAGCAGATGTCTGTTCTATTGTGACCTTGTTTCGCAGAGCCCTTTAGAACCACTCTTCATCGTAAGCCTTACCAGTGCTATGAAACGTCCGCATATTGCTGAACGGTTTAACGTTCTCGTCCGTCGAATGTTTTGTCCTATGTGAATAGGCTCATTTGTTTTCTCGAGACGTAGTGTACCCATGTGTTCCCCAGTGCATTTCGTTAAGGGTTCAGCAGCATCGATGTTATCTTTGTAGAACAGGCAGGATTTGGACACTGAATGGATAAGTGACCGTCATTAAGTACACATTCAGTACGAACAGGACAGTCAGCAGCCCAGATTATGAGAGGACATCGTTGTGTCAGCCAGGTTATATTACGAAGTTATCGCTTCAAAGATACAGAGGCTCGTTTAACGAAAGGGCGAGTTGGTCAGGTTGATTCAGGTGATGAAGATTATTTTCCAAAATAGGTAAATGCACGTAAGGATATTTGGTAGACTTCTTGAACTCCTGTCTCAAACTGATCAAACAGGATGATCGTCCTGAGGTAAGCACGAGTAAACAGCAGTCAATAGCTGGGAAAGAACAGGGTCATGCAAAAGGCTGCATCCATGGGCGTGGTTCGTTGTGTAAGCGAAAACGAGGCGGCGCTTCGGATCCACAAACACCACTTGGCCAAGTAAATCATCCCACATGCCGTAGATCGAGTTGCCCTGAAATGAATGGTGTGAACAGCCATCCGAGGGATGATAACAGTGGATAGAATTATGTAAAAGGGTAAGCAAGACAGAAGACTGTGATAAAATGCGATATTTCCTTTGGCTGAAATCGTCTAAAACCAAGTTTTAATCCATCTCAGTTTTCATCTCACCTGACCTCCATAATGTGAAATATTTGGACACGGAAAACGGCCTATATTTCTTCCACTTATAGTGTTCATGCTCACAAAGCCAACGAACAATAAATTCCAGCTGCCACTTCCAAATGTGACCGTGCGAATGTTCGTTGGTCGCATTCTGTACACACGTCAACAGACGACAGTTTTGTGACATATGAGCGCTCAAAACTCTTAAGTTATGAAGACTACCAAGTTCGAATACAGGTGTAATTGTGTACTTCCTACACACTGTTGAACTTCATTCCCCCTCATCAAGTATGTACAGACCACATTTCGGAACATCAAACTTGCTAAACGATATGTCGCCCCTTGCTACTGTGCTTACTTATGAGTGTTAATCACGTCATTGGTTTATCCATTGGAAGATTATTAACTAAACTTCGGGGGATCTGTCAGTACATACTAAAAAGCCCAGCCCAAAGGTTCGGTCCTGAACTGAAAAAAGGAAATAACCAAAGTGTTGGGGATGTCACATACCCCCAAAAAACTGTCTACTAACTGGAATGAGCATTTACCGTCTTTTTTTTTTGATGTACCAACAATTTTTCTACCTCTGGCGCCGACTCACATACTGGACGCTAGTTCGCTTGTTTTTTTTCCCCGATCGCTTGACTAGCTATAAAAACGCAAGAGCTGCATTTTGTACTTTGACTTCGGCTTTTAGGCACTCGGAACTTCGGGTTGAGACAATAAACGCTCTTTTCGGAAGACCAGTGTTTTTCCTTTGTAGTCGGCTTTGGGGGAATCGGCTCTTCGGGTAAAATAGTGCGTACCATACCACTGCGTCGTTCCAGCTCAATTGCATCCACTCGGTCGTACTGAGTTATAACACAAAGTTGTTCGCAGATTGTCCTGATGGAACATCGAATATGGCTAAGAGACACAATCAGACCCTTCTCTGTTAGCTGGACTTCTGGTGCTCGATACGGAACCCGTGCGAACAGCGAGTCCGGCAGACGAAACGAAGCTGACTCTGCAGCAGCAACAAGCGCAATTCCATGTAATTCAACCGAAGCTGGTCGAAAATTTCATCCGCAATTTGCACTTCATAGCAGGAAATCTGAATGTCATGCCGAGTTTAAGAGTAAACGCCATTACGAACAGCATCAGTGAATTTGTTAATAATGCTGGATCCGGAGTGACGTTCCGATCGTGATTCAGCTGGTACGAAGATGTGGCTGACATGAATGATGTTGGAACAGTGGGACTACTTCTTCGAAATCTCGGTATGAAAGAGCGCCAGAGGTATACCGATTTTGTCATGCCAAAGAAACCTCGTACCTCACGTTTGATAAAGAGCTAAAGACGCTGAATAGCTTTGGTTGGCATTCATTCTTGATTAACAACCCATATTAATGCCCCAATTTGGTAAAACAACGGCGATTCTACCACAAACGCGAGTACGGTGAAACGCGAGTGTGAAAAGTCCAACCTGCGGACAATGATGGAGAAATGTCCCAAGTGCCCGATATTTGTTCGCGGTCTACAATCAGCACAAAGATCCAGTCGTGCAACTGCCAGCGGTGATTATCGAGTGTCTAGGCTCGACCAATCTGAAGTCTGACACAACTACGATTGAACAGCCGTGTTTAACTGTAGGCTGTTTTGTGGCGGCCACTACGGAGGATTGCGAGATATGGTGAAGCACAATGCAATATTGAGATAGAGCAACCCGCCGTCATTTGGAATTCTCGAAAACACGTTCGTCTCATTCCAGCAATTGATAACGAAAAGTCAGCTATGGGCAAGATAATCTGCGAGACCAACAGCGGGCTATTCATAACTTCAAACGACCCGCAGGACGCTAGACTTCACGCCCCCAAGAGCACTTTAGCTAGCCACCAGCGCCAGTGACTACGCCTCCGAAGAACGTAGTCAACCAAGGTTGACCAGATCCCTAACAGAATACATCGATCAGATTGGACCTCGGTCATACGTGTTTTTCCTTGATTGTCTCTATACCCAAACGTGTATGTTCCGCACACTCTTGGACAAAATAATGGGCGAGATGATTCCCAGCTATCAGGTACCGTGGGACATACATTACATTCTGCACACTGATAGAGCGGACAACTAGTCAGAATCAGTGTGCACCGATTAGCCGGCTCAGATCCGACATTAAAAGAGACATGGCTCTGAAAATAGACTCGCTGCATCCCTGTGTACGTGCACATGATTTACTCTGTCCATTGGATTGAAGCGTTATTGAAGGAGTTTAATAGTATGTAGTCAACTTATAAGTTGCTGGACATCATCGTGCATACCGTCAAGCCACTAACAAAAGAAGACATCGAGATGTTAACAGTTCATTTAATATTTTCATCACTGCAGGAAAGAGATATGTTGCGATAAGGTGACATTTCGTTTAACCTCATCAGTCGTACATGTAAAACATTCTGGTTATTTACAACAGACAGTTAGAAACAGATAATATATCCACATACATTTACACCAAGTGCTGTTACCAACACCAGTGCAACCAGATGGGTTGCTTTCACCACTTTTTTGCACATAGTGACCGCTGATAAGTTCTGAACAAAGTAGCTTTGCTAAAGGCCGCTAGTTTCGGGTGCTGATTGTGTAACGATATTTTGAACGAGCTAAGTGGATCAACTTTGTGACCTGTTATCATGAGGTGTTTAGCAGTCGATGATGGAGGATTTCGAGCAGCGGATTGTTGTGTCACCATTTATCTCAATCATTTCGGGACGTGTTCCACTACTTGCTGAGATAGTTGTCGATCTGCTCTGCTTATGTAAGCGTCACTAAAACTGCACGTGAATCGGTAAATAACTTGAGAGTCAGTATAGTTAGACAAATTGCGTTCGCGATTTTGAGGAACTGGTTATTCAGCGGTTTGAGCTGAACGTGATTGGGTAGCTACGTACGTGCAGGATAGTACAGACTTCAATTTGTGCTTGGTGTCATTGAATTGCAGAAATAGAAATATAACCTTCTTTTGTGGTGTATGAATCGGCGCATTGCACTCGTCCACCTCGCTGTGAATCTGTATGAATTTTTCAGGATATCCTGTTCTATTCTTGATCTGTCTGCAGCTTGTCAGAAATGCAAATTCGCCTAGCCCTATGGAAAAGGTTCCTGACTTAACGCTTGTATGCTGTTGGGACAAAGCTGGGGAATTGAAGATACTGCACACTCCATGTTGCTTTACGATTAACCGATCGCTGTAATGTCCATCCTCGCGTCTGGTACTGAGTATGTCCAAGAAAGCCAAGCTACCGTTCGATTCCTTTTCGTGAGACAAAGAAAGGTTCGGGAGCACGGAGTTGAGAAGATCAAAAAACAAATCAAAATATCGTCAATATTATCTGGGACCTGTCGTCCGATCACTCCCAATAAGATGTCAGCTGATGTTGGACCTAATGAAATACCCAGAGTCACTTCATCTGTTTGTTCATAGAGAAGTCCCTCAAATGTAAAGCTAATGTTTCTGTGCACATCAAGATGCGATCCTTGAGTTGTTCGAGTTGGATACCCATATCACAGTTCTGGCTGGGGATAAAATAACAAAAAGTTATTGCATGTTCTTTGTTTGGTTAGAAAACCTTGTTACAGTTGCGACCGACAAGACAACTGTTCAGGACACAATATAAACCAACAGGAGCTGGAAATACTTTTCGATTGACACGGGGGCCATGATTTCGTTTGCAGGGCCATGAAAAGAAGAGATTACTCATTTTCGTAGGCAGCACGTGCTGAGTCACAGCGTGTGCGGTATGCACCTGATCCCCGTGTGCCTTATCGACGACCTTCAAGAACGATCTTACAATGTAGATCAAGACAACTTAGACAAAGGGAGAGCAGAACTGATGGACGTAACACGGATTCGGCGAACACCACCTTTTACAGAGTGCACTCATGTTGAATGTTTGAAGAGGCAGTGGACAAGGCAATTAAATAGCGAAGTACGAGTTCAACAGAGGCACATAATCTGATTAGGATAACCGGGTGTGAAATGCAGTATAGGCGGCGCTTGTCGATTGAAGTTCGTGTGACTGTTTATACCGGCTCGCAATTCTTTTTCAGTTTATTCAGAAGAGGAGTAATCTGCCTATCTTGCGAACACGATCGAACTAGTGTATGCGCACCAATATTCAGCATAGTAGAATGATAGGGACCAGTCAAATTGCGCAGTGACGCACGTGACTCCGAAAAGAAGTTGACCTAGGTAAACCTGCATAGTCTGCTGACTTGGTCTTCCTGTCAGTCTACTCAACCAGCACGGTTTTGGTTGTGCCAACTGAAACGGAGGTGAGTGCCAGACCCGCGTAACATCTATGAGTACCATGATACAGACGTGTTCCGTTATCACATACAGCATTTCGACTGAACGTAAGAGCATGCATGTGGGTGATATGTGTGCATGTATCTGTAAAAATATAAATGATGGACAGAAACATGATTATGGGCTATAAATGCGACCTGCTGTGTGCATGAACCCTACTTTAGCGCATTACGCGTCAACAAAACGTAATAGTGCAGCAGGCGGTCGCACATTTTTCCAGCTGTTTACGTTCAACAGTCCTTAACTGCTCTGTAGCACTGACACGGTGATCACGCCTGCGTGATTTGTCGACCCGAAGGGTCCTGTTGGCTATGGATTCAAACAGGAAAAGCGAAACCTTCCCAGACAGGTCAAACGAGGACAGCCAGACTGAGACTGGTTTGGCTGCCATTGACCGTGTAGGTGTGTTTAAGCAATGAAGCACCAATGGACGAACATACATCCTGATTACTGTTATGGTTGTCTTAGTGCTGTCTTCCGCACGTGGAATGATGTTAGAAAAAGTACCCTCAAACAAAGAGCACTTTGAATGTCGAACGGTAAGCCATGATTGTCAGCGTCTCAAACTACACGTTCGAAAAATCTCCGAAAAAACTCGCCGACCGCAACGACCTGTTTACGAAGAGTGAAACATACGGTATAAATCACCCAACCGACTTGATCCGACTAAATGCAAATAAGCAAAGCCCTGATCACCAGAAGCTGCGAAAACAGGACGCTGTTTGAATACGTCTTTTGTATCATCATGTCCATCTCATATCATGGAAAGATGCAGACCCGAACCGGACTGTCTAGAGAAGTGCAATGCGAACGGGCATCGGGATGTTCAGTGAGCGGTAGTTCTGCGGTCAAGCATGCGAGCGCGCGGTATGTAAAAGAAACGTTAAGCACTACAAGTTATGATGACCCAACCGTGTGGTATTGTTACGAGTACGGCCGCGAATACACCGTCCGCCATTGACTAATGAGTCATCAGCGTGTCCACAGCACGCTGAATTGACCAGGGTGTTGGCCCCATGCACTCCAGCCCAAATTATATATATGTATATTTATTTATTCTCATCAACCGACAGCCCCCATTTTCCAGTAGACCACTCACTGTGCTTTCCAAGAACCGACGTCATGAACGCCTGTTACCCTTTCTCATCTTCAAACTTGCACTCCCAAGGTTTTGCCAGGTTGCTGAGTCCATACCTAAAGTTAGACGTTTTCTTAATCCTGCATGAGATGCACTCATACTTTTATCCCCAAACTCTTCCTGCCTCATAACCTCACTGTCTGTCAGCCTGCTCCAACGACTTTATCGACTAGTCGAATCAAAAATCAACTGTCAATTGAGCGTAAACGCAGCGTTCTATTCAATGTTTACTTGTTTATTGCTTGAATGAGCTTGCTGAGGTTATCATAACAAGTGGCCTTCTCATTACCACAACAAAATGCACCGCATCCAGCAGGGTGCATTCAGACAGTCATCATTGTCATCATCATCATCACAGACGGCAATATATCGGTTTTCTCAGTGATTCTTAACCGCCACACAATCACGAAAAAAAAGCAAACCATGTAGAGAAAAAGAGGAGAAATAAGAAGAGGAGGGGAACGGACCTAATCATTAAAAATGGGTTAGTCTGTAATAAAATATTCAGCATTAAAGTGCCTACACCTTGCAAAACAAACAACCGAGTTATATGTGAAAGTGATGTGTCATCAGCAAGACAGCTTCCCTGCGGCTTTCGCTAGCCCGCGTCATTAAGTACACTCACTTCAGACAATCGAAGCCAACTGGTTTCACGTTATCACTTAATGCAGTAGAGGTCTGTGGCGTGAACAAGAGACGACTTATTTAAAGTATGAACATATTAGAATTACATGCTGTTACGACCTCCGGTGAACTGATTGTCTCGCTATTTACCACAAAAACGGAGTTGTCCAAGCTGAAGTACTCAACGCAGAAACCTACAGCGATGACGCTATACGTCAACCAAAGTGCAAAATCTTAACAGACCTAGAGCTTGGATAGCCGAAGGTCTCAATTGTTCATTAGATCCCGGTAAACACTAGATCAAACACATCACATTCCGCTACACCAACGTCCGATTCACTAGGTAAATGAGCGTTTAACAATTGCAGCTCGGTTGTCTACTGAGAAGGGTTAACACGTCCCACTTCACTGATCCAAGATAATTAGAATACGCGTCGCATATGCTGGTGGGCAGAATACTCACCCAAGGTGCGACGCTGAATGCACTACGAATAGTACGTATTTAGATATACATATATATAAGACAATAATAATGCACATGGATATAACTTTAGGTTTGTGAATGGGCTGTTGAGTACGCAGCAGTGGTAAGCAGTCACATTCGTGTGCGGCTGAAACATTTTGTACAATTTTAATAAAACTAACCAAAAATCCATCAAGCTGGTCGAACAAACGCCCGTTTCCTGTCGTACGAGGTGCGAGGTCAACCAGGGCCAATCATCATGGTGTAAAAGGTGATGGAAACCAGGACATAGTTCACGTTGGATAAGCGTTACGTTCCGTATCCAGATCTAGAGAATGCACTCGTGCCTTCCATGTGCGTTGATCACAACAGAATTGAAATAAGCTCTGAACAGGTGCTTGTCACATCCAATATACCAATCTAACTTTTCCCCGTATTCACACCGTTAAATACAAGATACAGTACAATAAAAGAAATTAACGCCGACGTCTAGATGCTGCACACTAACATTTCGTGTGTGCTCAGAAAGCGTGTGCTAAACCTAAACCGAGTGGAAATTGATGTTCGACTGATGAAGCTTACACACAATAGTTTAGTGACACAGCTCACACGTTATGGATTCGTTATCGATTAACAACTAATACAAGTCGAATGTATTACTAGATAACAGTAATAGTTCAGTGGCCAAACGAGCGTTGCGATTTCGATTGAGATTAAAGATGTGATAGATCAAATCGTACGGAAGAACCAATCCACACATTGTGACCAGACGACACAAGTCAACGTAAGAAAGGCGAAAAGGTTTACCTCGGGTGATTTGTCAACCATCAAACCGGAAGTCGTGAGAGTGATTGGTCGTTTCAGAACTGCATCCATAGCAGGAGCTGTATCCTGAACAGCCAGCATCCAATCAAGTGTCCCCTTCGAGTAAAGTATTTTGTGAGGCTTTCCTGCTTCAGTGAACGGCGGACGGGAGTCGTCAATCGTTGTATTAGGATTTAGAAGTACTAGTTGAAGCAGGCGGGCAAGACTATGAGCATTGGTGAACATATGTGAAGAAGCCAACGGGATCTCCAACAAATCTGGATGCCAGTTGAATCGTAGCTGGTAGTGTAAGGAAAACACAAAAGGATGAAAGTGAACATGTTCGTACCGGGTAATCCGCTTTATTCAATCGAACCTGAAAGTACCCACATTGTAGAACAGAAAAACGGTATTCAATCGCTGATCAGTTTCCATTAGTTTGTTGGCACTGTTATCGAAAGTGAGCAAAAGGAAGCAGTGAAGTCTCCATAGTTGTAACCCATGGAAGGGGATTATTCTTCCATCACATCCAGCATCATGTTACAACAAACCACCAACATAGAAAATGATAGAATCGTACATGTGACTCCACTGTGCAACAGGAAGAACACAGGACGCATACAGACAGCTGACAAGCAATTGACAAGACAGTGAGAGTGAACTCAGGGTAGGACAAAAAACGGCTATCTGACAGGCCGATATCCTGATTTCTATTTTAATTCTGAGGAAGAATCGGAAATGCTCAAAAGCGCCCTGAGGTACGGGTAATCCGAAATGAAACCAAATGAGTTACCGGCCTTTTAATTGACATGACAAGCACAGACTGTTCGCGCAAAAATTGTGAACAGGCTTATTGCAGTTGATCAGCACTGCCCCAACCGACTAGGTAGCATCGAGTGGAATAGGCGGTTGTGCTTTTGGATACACCCCAGACTCGTGATTACATGGTTACACAATAAACACACTAGCTGTGAACAGTGAGCTAAAGAATTTGGGGTGTCAGATAGGCGTAAACCACATTGGGTATAAAATATCGAAATACTTAGTAAAAACTAATCAGCACGTTAAGACTCCGACTGTTCTGATGAGTGGTAGTTTTCGGAAGTCAGGTTGCGTGCGTACTTAGACCACCGGCTGAAAACATCATCTAACCTGACAGTCAGTGGCACGACTGCATTCAACTCGGCTAACTGGCCCTCCGTTCGTGGAGTCCTTATTCGATTACCATGTACGATGTCACACCCAACACTTAAATGAACTACAGTGTCACGCAGCAGAGGTGGATATACGCCTAAGACGATCACCGCCAACAGCACAATGTCACTTATCACGACCTACCGGACTTTTTCGTGGTTGGAGAGATTCGTCATTCGGACTGTTAACACGATGGGTCATCATCATCATCATCATCATAGACAACAATACATCATTGGTTCATACTAATACTTAACTGCCACACAACCATGAAGAAAAAGCAAAACCTATATAGGAAGGAAAATAACTAGGGCTACATTCAAACATTTAACATCAAGGTGCCTACATCTGGCAAAAAAACAACTGAGCTGCAAATGAGAGTAAGGCGTCATTAGCAAGACAGCTTCCTTACGGCTTTAACTGCCACGCGTCATTAAATGCACTCAGTTCACGGACAACTCGGTCAAACAAAGACAACACTCACGCCACTGAGATCGATTAGCCGCCATCTCACCTAGAGTCTCCAACCACCGACTCTGAGTCGCGAGGGCCCCAGCCCGGGAGACGAACTCGATCTACAGTGGCCAACCCCTTCGTGAACGACCTCATTTCTCTACGCCACGTCATTACCTGTCCACCTCGCACCTTACACCAGTCAGTCGCAGTGTTGGCGAACAGTGTTCGGTGTGGAAGACGACTAGTTGGCACCCTTAACACGTGACCTAACCATTTAAGCCTGTGCAAACGTAGAGGTTGAACAAGAGAACTCGTTTGGCAATCATTACCAAACACCCGCTTCCTAACCTCTTCGTAACTTACACGCTGATGCCACGCGATACGAGCGACTGAGCGCAGACATCGGTGGTCAAATACCTGAAAACGGTTCACGTCTTCTACCCTGAGCGGCCAGGTCTTGCTGCCTTAAAGTAATACGGCCCTCACCGTTGTCTTATTTACACGACCTTTATGTTTTAGCGAAATACCTATCTGACGCCAGAGATACCCCAGATTAGCGAATACCGTTCTAGCCTTAGAGATGCGCGCTTCTATTTCATTCCCTACACTTCCGCCGCCGCCATTGATGCAGCTTCCCAGATATACAAACCGGTCAGCTATACAAATCGATGTGTACAAACGATGGGTACATGCCAGAACTCACAACACGCGGCCGCGGATCATTGAGTCAACTTACAAAACTGTATCTGCAAAATCCACAATGCTATGCATGTTGTCTTGTACTCCTGTCGATCTGGACCGCAAGCATAAAGAACAAATGTGTGAAAATAAGCTGTCATTAAATAGGAAGCAGTAAAACGAAACAAGCTTAAACAAAACGGTTGTGCTTAGAACACAACTAACCGTAAACATACCTCATAGTCTGAGAACAAACTGAACGCTCGTTCTCGGTTACCTCCGTACGGCATCCATGGATTAGTCCAAAGGTTTGTCCACAAGTAATGCAGATCAAACCGCATGAGGGCAGCCACAGCCTTTGACCAACCCGCATGATAGGTACGTGCTGCTCTGTACAATTGACTTCGTGGAATACCTATAAGGATGTCAATACCTGTGGACAGATTGAGAAGCGGGTTAAGAAATGGTAATGTAGTGTAATGCATAAAACGCGCACCATTCGCATATTCCACCAACTGATGCTTGGAGCAGGCAAGGATTTCGGCTCACGCGAGCCTTGTACCATTTCAGAAAATGTGTCATTCTTGTGCAGTAAAGATGAAAAGGAAAATTTCTGACAGAGAACTACAAGCTACAACGGTATAACACTTTTCGGATAATGACAACAGCCGTTTGGCCAGATTCTCGAATAACGGTATAACAGGACACGATGACAAGCGACACACAAAGATAGTGTAGCAAAAAGTCGTTCAATAAAGCACGATTTTTATTAACCAACTTCGCTTGTCTTCAAGCCACGGGCGAGTTCGCGTTTATAGGCTGGAATTTCAGTCCACAATACAGCGGCGATTCTCACTCATGCGTCGTGTACACTTCTGTTTGGCTTATGTGTGTGTGTGTGTGGTTGGCGCCGTGAACCGCGAGCTGAGAGCGCCTTGAAAGGCGTCTCTGGAAGAATCACAGCCTGAAGACGGTCACGAAGATGTGTCTACCGCTCAATGGTGCTGTCTATACTGCTGTACGGCAGTGAGNGCGGAAGCGTGCGGTACGCAAAGGAACCATCGGTGCCATAGGTCGCGGTGACGTGACTATATGGCGTTGCGATGTGTGCGGCCGCGAATGCGCTGGCCGTCTGGGGGTAAGTAGGTCACCAACGTACTCATAGTACACCGTCGGCGAAGAGGTGGCGAGTACGTTAGGCTCAGGTAGATCATATAAGCGTATCCATTCCACTTCTGTTAACGACTACATCGGCCAACATCCTGATCGTTGACAAGTAATCCGTTCTTCTTTTCAGAAACTTGAGCGTCTGTGGTCTTCTATCCATTCTTTTCTTCGACTTTGTTGGTGTATCGTATGATGAATGGTATGTCTGGCTTTTCATAGTTCAATGAGAATTTTGCTTTTCATCCCTATCTTCTCTGGGATGCACTAACC
Source organism: Paragonimus westermani (assembly GCA_008508345.1). Lineage (NCBI taxonomy): Eukaryota > Metazoa > Platyhelminthes > Trematoda > Plagiorchiida > Troglotrematidae > Paragonimus > Paragonimus westermani. Next base: position 71,902 of record QNGE01002454.1, on the reverse strand, counting down.
TGCACTCCTATACTGCAACGCTTTTTGTATCAAACTTCAAAAATCTTTCTCCTTAGTTTAGATCTCGTCATCGCAGCCTCTCTCTCTGTTTAGTTTCCGAGAGATGAGAGTTTATTTTCCTTATTAGTCAATCAACTGGCTAACCAGCATTGGCCGGCTGGAAACAAAGGCCCCACTGGCACACCTCCCGGTCTTATTCCTTCGGGTTTACGTTGGATATGTGGTGTGAGAGTGGAACTGCAGGTGATGCAGCGCAAGCCAATTGCAGTGATGGATAAACGCAGGCGTCCCTTGGCTTCGGTCACTGTGACGGGCTAATCCGAATCGGATGCCGCCAGCCATCTTGACGCATTCTGTCGTGGGTTTTGCCACCCATTCCTCGTCCGTTCGTTCGATTTCGTTGCGTTATGGCTCGTCCGGTCGTCCGCGTTGTCCACAAACCACCCGCCGTGGGCTTTGAACATAATGCACCGCCGCGTTCAGACCCTTCATCAAGTGTTGGAACTCGAGTACGTATTTTGGATGCCGGTTAAAGCCCAATGCTTCATTCTATCCCCATATAACCGGTCAGCGTCCACTGCATCATGGAACACAGAGCAGCGTCAAGCCTAAAACCTCAGCTTAATGAATACTCGAGACGCTACTGTCCGTCAAGTAGATGCCAGGAGGTATCTTTATGAGCGACCAAGAAAAGATTATTCAGAACCGACCAGTGTGTGAAGGCCTAGTAACCGCAGTATAGGCTCTGTAGGTGAGTTTTCACTGTTTGCAGAATGATCAGTATAGTTATACGTGCGGGTGTGATAATGTCCGGTAAACATCACAACGTACTCCGTTGTAGTAAGTGTGTAAGTGCTTTAAGAATTACACGGTAGTGATTGGTAAAAAGTTCCAGATGTGTGAGTGTACGCATGTATGAGAGGTACAAATGATATGCAAAGTGATATCCTAAAACTTTCAGTGACCGTACAGCAAAGTAAAATGTGGAATTGACAAGTGGTGCAAAGTCTAATCTGAGAAAACTATGTAGTTTTCACAATCATCAGCTGATGTCAGATAGCTCCGAGAGGCTGGACACGCTGCATATAAATAGGCATATACATATATATACTCTGTGCTGTTTACCGAATATTACCGCCCCCTTTTGTACCATTTTATACCGACCACTATTCCAAAAACGGTGACAGTTCGTCTCCGAAGCTTTTACTACGGTTACCAACCCATGGATAGCGATGGAAGAAGGTAGGATACGTTTTTGCACACTTAGGTAGCACGAACAGTTACGTCGTTTGGAAGTAAGACAGCACAATCTATAAACGACTCGCCGAAATACCGAATGTGTTTGTAGAAAAGACGGGGAAAGAGAAATGATTGCGTGCATTCCATCACGCAGAAGACAATTGTGCCGTTCTGAAGGAACTTAGCATGCATGTAACGCTAGGCCACAGGAACTTACAACCAATCAAAACCAGGAACAGAAAGCAATAAAATGTCAACAAATACGGTCAGTAGTAGTAGGAACCTTGCGACAACTGGAACGCATGGAGCGAGTGAACAAAATCGCGTTCAGATCTAAAAGGGTATTTAGGTATGCCGTCTTCTCTTGTTTGACTTGATTGAAGGCGGGAGCTGAAGAGATCAACGAGAACTTCTAGAGATGTCTTTGAGTAATGGATATCCAAACAGTAATATGGAAAAACACGACCCAGTGAAGTGAAATCCAACGAGACGGAAAAAAGCACTGCCAAACTATCATTACTGAAGGCGTTTTCAACTAGCGACTGGAGTTATTACGAGGTCCGAAACTTGGCGGGCGAAACCGTCTTCCATGACCGTGTCGTGATCTGGTCATCTTGTGATCTTACACAACCGTCGTTGGATCCTGTGAGCAACACCCAGAGCTGTAAACGTCCGGATGGTACAAAGTTTGCGCGACATGCCACAAGCTGCACTTTTACCAAATCAGTTGTGTACTCGAAGATATGGAAAGTACATATTGGCTCACATCAGAAGTGATTCAGCGAGGTTCCAAGAATGTCGGTCGTAGGATTAGTAATTGAAATGAGGAAAACACATGTACCTATGCGTCAGCTTAATGAGCAAACAAAGTACCCAACATAATTATCCCCCAAGATGGAGCCTGACTATCGCATAACTATGACAACGACAACAAACCCACGTTTAGTGGCAAAGGTCGGGAAGGAGTGAGTTAATTATAAACGAAGTTTAAATTCAAACAAACATCGAAGTGCCTACATCATGGGAAAAAAATAAGTTAGAGATGACAGTACGGTGAAACCGGTTACATAGTTTCCAAGTGGTATACACTCCGCGTCACCAATTGCTTTCAAGTTGCAGCCATCTCCGCAAAACAACATGCGTGCCAACGAACCCGACTAGCCAACGTCTCCCCTAACGTCCAGAGTATCCAAAGTGTGAGTCAACAGGAACTCAGAGCAGAAGACGAACATGAGCTACAATGATTAACCTACGGGTAAATGACCCCATATTTTAATGTCAAGCCCTTATATGTCCATCATTCAAACCACTCTAATTACCTGCGACATCAGTAATGAGTTGCCGATGTTACGGATGACTGGTAAGTATCCTCAAAACAGTGCCCAATCACTCGAATCTATACATTATGTCAGACAGAGCGACTGTAACAATCAGACCCGCTCTGTCATGCATTCAACTCTGCCTACCCCTCGACACCGACTGAAGGACAGGATTAAATGCAGACAGTGGTTGGAGAATTTGGGGAAAAAATGTATGTCCGCCATCCCGAGTGTCATTTCGTGGCCATCTGTTAACACCACGTATCCTACGTTTCGAACAGACACCTCCTCACAGCGGCGGTTTAGCTAACTAAGCGGACACAGCTGCAACCTTGGAGATAGGGGTTTGAGCACTATCCATAAGAGGTTACAGCTGACTCCTTACATATGATTACCCGATCATACTGTAACAAGACGTCGTTCAATAAAGCACAATCTTTGTCGTTCAACTCGCTCGTCTACACGCCACATGTGCGCTCGCGTTTATTAACCGGAATTTCAGTTCACTCACACGTCATGTACACTTCTGCCTGAATTGTGTATTTGGATGACGCTTTTCGTTGTAGGATTTTTTGCCAGCCGTTTCCCGTCTGTTAGTCCGATTTCGTTGGGCAATGGTTCGTCCAGTCGCCCGCGTTGTCCACAATCCACCCATTGTGGGGTTTGGGACATATCTTGAAGACGCGTTGAAATATACCACCGAACGTTGAAATAATCGCGTCTCCGATTTTGTCGACATTTGGTCACAATCCCCGCTTTGAGAACAACGGAGTAGTGAGTATCATAACGTTTTCTATTAACAAACACCACCAAGAGCAAACATAAGTCCAGCGCCTTCTTCCAAGGTAGGCCAGCTAGGAAAGACACCCCACCGAGGAAACGAAGAACAAATGTGAACAAGGTTCAACTTATAATAGCCAAAACTCACTTTGGTCAAGTTTTATGGCATTTGCCCTCATGTATGCTCTCCACGAGTGGTGTCCAAATTAGTACCCTGAAATAGATTTGTTTATATGCCATCGGTATGATTGTGATAAGTTTTTGTAAGTGTTTGTAACAGTCATTTTTACAATATGACCTGTACTTTTGTCTAAGGACATACATCTCAGTCATTCATAAGTTGCGGTCTCAATATACATAGATGCCTGCATACTTTTCGCATGCGGTTAAGCACCGCGAAACACACATATCAGAGACCTTCCGATACCCACATCTGTCTCCTGTATTGAATATAGAAATTACTCTCCAACGACAACTCCAACCTACGATACTGATCTGGCTTCATATGTGGTGAGCTATACAACCTTACCGATCAAAGTTCAACGAGTCTTCCTGTTTACTCCACATTCGTTCTATTTTGTTCGTGCTGTTGTGTCCGTAAAAGACGCTTGGCATGCGAATTCGTTTACTGCACAAACTTCCGTACAGGTCATTTCAAAAACTAAACCACAAACGCGTGCACTCATTTGCACGGCATACATGCACTCACATACATTGGGTGACAGTACGTGGTCAGTCGCTTTGGTGAAAGTTCTCATACAGCACGTATACACTAGTCAGATAGTCTCTTCTTGTCCGTCGTGTTCGGGGCTTGTCCTCTTGTTCCTGAATGTCGCATGTGGGTAATGTACTACTTGTGAGTAGTATATCATTCACAACGAAACTGCCTGTTATACAGCAGTGCATATCCACTTGCGCCTATTTTCTGTTATCACTGGTTTCTAGTGTCACCAAACATTTAGCCTGATTGACTAGATGGCTAAATAATTCGAGCCCTAAGGATTCTCGAAACAGCGTCTCAAAGTGCTTTGTGTGCAATTACATTTACAGCCTTCGGCAGAGCGTCGGATGAAAGATGAAGGGTACAGCATACTCCCGCTTTTGAATTGTGTCTGCATTGTGTTCTGCTAACTAAAAACATTTTCATAACTTGATGGAGAACACTTGGGAAATTTAAACTCATCCACATCTAGCATCGCCTACCTTTGATGTAGTAGCAGAGACTGGAAAACTAGGAATATCGAATACCCATTTACTAGTCCCAGAGGCAGAAGACGTAATTTCTTTGTGTATTTATCAACGCCTGACAAAGAACTGTGAAGATGCACTGGCAACCAGTAGATCAGTTGTGACCGGCGTTACGCTGAGGAAATATCCGGACAGTACGAAAAAGGACAGCGAGTGATGTGCGTTCCGCGTTGGCAATATCTCCCGGTTGGCCGTATCACACTGATTCATGAATGCCGGGGAACTACATGTGCGGAAATGCGCGGTTACGTGAATAAAGAACAATGCGCGTGAGGACCATGCAGGTGGCTACGGTGAGTAGGTACGATCTAGAGCTCCGATCCGACAACGATAGAGCTAGGTCTGCGTGTGTGGCCTTGACAAAGAGTAAATATGATGTGAGTTGCAGTTAACTGGCCCTGTGGTTGATTGAGTCCGGCTAATGCCAATGAGAATGCAATGCCCTTGCCATCATTTGGGTCAACACAAAAATTCGAAACACACCCACTGCCAGTAGAGTTGTTACCCAGCAAATCTTACAGGTTCTCTCGAACTCGAAATTACTACAAAGGCTCACAGGTGTTCTGAGACGTCTTTGTAAATCGACGCACTATTGCGTGTTATGTATCTTGTTGTGCAATACAACGTGGTGAACACTGAGGTTACATCAATAGAAAATAATTACTAGGAGGCAATTTTTAACGCTCATAGTGCACACAGCAGATGAACCCGTTTCAGAAGTCAAGTGAGGAGGTGTGGGTAGGTGCATTTTGAAACTGTCAATTCCGATAAGAATGGTAGAGTTATAAGGTTACGGACCCCTGAACTGAATTCGATATACGCATGGAGAATACCTGTGACATTATAACGTGTGCAAACACCAAATTTTGTGGTGATATATAGGGATCGATACTCACAACCAGCGCCCTGTATTGTCAAAATTCCAGCCGATATCCATAGGCAATCGCGAATGGGTGGCAGACCAGGTTGCAAGCGCCCGATCTGTCAGTCTTCGCATTAACAGTGTTACCTGCAGTAGGCAAAATGCCTGGTTTCTGCCCTCGGTTTCCTGACGTCGTCAAACTTCCACACCATAGTGCACTTTGGTTAATCAGACCACAACAAGCCGATACTTTCAACTATACTGACGATAAGCCCTAAAGATACTGCTTTTGAAGGGGAAACTAAGATAAGCAACGTAAACATAAATCAGGAGTAAGTCTCTTGTTTTGTTGTTCAAACGGGTAGTACCTTCCATTTAAAAAAAAACAATTAGATGAGTGCCTGATGCCAAGGTGAAAACGCAGTGGCTAACTCAAGACAAACTAATTACCTGGCGAACGAACTCAAAATGTACGCTCACATACAACTCTGTACGAGAACTAAGTCGTCATCAGGACATTTCAACCAAAATCAATACAGCCACAGCACACCAGCCAGACAATTCGGTGTAACGATAACGAATCCCTTTGGTAATATAGTCATTACTATTACTAACCAAGAGGCCAGGCGATCTCTTCCATGAAAAAGTGTCCCAAGGTGCGTTGCCGAGGATCAACTTGGCGCACAATCCCATCAGCCAGCAAGGCAAGCGAGTGCAAATGCATTATTTGCATCTCTGTGAGCAAAGAAAATGGAGAACGAAAACGGGTTACCCTACTTGGTTTAGTTGGAGGTACTTGGTGAGTGATGTTCACCAATACGGCTTTTGGATTATCGTGCCAGGAAACCAACGAGACCGAGTCTATGAAGTAAGGAAAACCAGACTATTCAATCATTCATATGTAAAAGGAACATGACTTACTTGATGGGCCAACAAATCGGAAATCGTGACGTTCGATGTAGGGAAGAATGGCAGATACTTTGTTAATGGATCCGAAAGGTTAATAAGCGACCTACTGGCGATAGAGAAACATTGTGACAGCCACATACCGTTCAGACAAAACTCCAAAAGTCAAAGGTATGCTTATTAAAGACAATGTGAATGCTTGCGTCACAGTTTCCAAAGTCCAAGGCAAACGAAATCGTGTGTCTGTATAACCACCAAACACGTTGACAACCAGCTTATCGCCGTGAATGACGGCGAATGAGGATCCCATATCTGATCCCGACTGGATAAACTTCCTAGATTATACAAAGACGTTGAACGAAAAGTGTTTGCACTTACTTGTATGTGTGCACCACCGGACGAAATTCAAATGAACTAGCCCCGCCCATCACCGGTGGTAGCGCAGTGTATAAGCTGTATAAATAGTTAGCCAGAACAAAGACAACTCCAAGTAGAACGGCGCTTTTGATTGGACCCATCTAAATAAGTAAAAGAAAATAATAAGGGAGTACCACACTGAAAAATGGTGACAGCGGTGACTGTTTTATTTCACGTGACCGACGAAATTACACATAGCTGTCAGGTTGTACACATGTACAGTGAAGGCAGGCGGGAATCTCGATTGTAATGTCAGGATGCCCAGGGTTTAAAACAGTTTAGGGACTGTATAAGACGGATGGGGATATGCTTCCCGAAACTTTGAACCTAAACCAATTTAAATAAAAGGAGTCAGTATACGAAATTGGTTTTAGTCAGTTGCATTTGTTTACCTCCTATTAGGTAGTATTTCAGCCAGAAATGCAGTTGCAACTGCGACACGTTTCCGCCGCCCGCATATTATGATGTTTGTTGTAAACATTTGTTTTCAATATTTTGTATGGTTACAGGGCTCAGTATAAGTGATATCGTCTTGGTAACAAACTATTCATGCACACTCTGGAAGTATGACTCGCTGTGGTCACCGCTTGCCTTTCTCCTTGTGTGAGTGAACTGTGCCGGCTGATACCCGTGTAACGCACACGTCCGTTTTCGTGCTTCACGACGAAGCTGACCTCGCCTCAAACGACACCGCTATTCTCATCGCTTCCATGAACGTTGATTATCTTAGAGACGACTGTCCAGTTAATGTAGTAGATGTAACTATCAATGGATTACACCAATTGATAATACACTGACATTGTTTGCTCACCTTTTCGGCTGTTTTGTTAGATCCCTTAATTCACCACTAAGACCTCTCCAGCTAGGTTAGTTCTGATCTCCACTATGGCATAAACCGAAACCGTCAAGATGATTTAAGTTCTAATATTTAACACCGACTTCGGGACCCGATACACAAATAAAACCGACACATGATCCCCAAAACACCAGTGGTCTATGTGGACGACATTGCTTGGCAATGAACCAAATAAACCAGTGAACAATGAGCGTTAATAACGCGTTTCTCTACAACCAAGCTAATGGTTAAGAGGAGATTACTAAGGATAGCGTGTTTAAAAAGCTGTCATGCATGACGTGTGTTTACGTTAGGAGCGCTTTCATCAAACAGGATTGTCCTTAGCATCATAAGTATTGTACTAAAACTTAAGGAAGACACTGAGAATACAACAGGCAAAGTAACACTGGCATGACTGTGAAATAGTGTTCCGAAAGATCGAAGGTGTGTGTATAAAAACCTATGATGATGCTTGCGTTTGATCGTACACACCAAATGAGGTCAGCAGATAATTAACGCAGAGGTTAGGAAACGCAGTAGTTGGAGTGAAAATCACTCATGTTTAGTCGTACACATCCTGGAAATGTGTAGATTTCGGTTGTCAGTTAGCACATCATGCACTTCGCTGAGCCGAGGGTTTAGCGGAGTGAGAGACGTGATCGAAACTATAACTGAGCAAGGGGAAATAAAGGCAGTCATAAACGTTGGGTCTCCAGGACTGCAATCCTCCCGGTACATAGAGGCTATGGATGTAGATGTTGAGGGTGATGGCAGTTGAGCAGGTTCAGTGACGTGAAGGTGCTGATGGGAGGACGCGTCGAACATGAATCAGTGAGTAATGGCAATGAGGGTCAAAAACACGTCCAGTAAATGTTGCCACATTTTTACCTAAAACGATACGAGGGCCTGGTGTTGACTGCTTGAAGATCAGATATGGTTAACTGTAAACATTCAATCTATGTAAAGTGGCTTTTGAATGTACTTGTTCACAGAGGTAAGATCGGCTTTCACTTGAAGTTAACCTGAGGGTACGAACTAACGGAAGGAACTTCGAAAGCCTGTTCTCCTGTTCTTACACATATGGTGATATCAGACGAGCACGTGTCACACATATGTATATGGTAGAGTACGATCCCTACTGTAAGTAAGACACTCAGTAGTGTGAAGGTACGTTTTATTCCAAAGTAACTTAGAGAGCAGGGAGGAGTGAAGGTGATGAGGCTTCCCCGAAAATATCAGCATAATCTCACATGACACTCGACTGTTCGTTTGTGTTCGCACATTGCTTACAAGATGTGCGTACTTTGATTTTGACCATGTAAATAAGGATTATTGAACAAACTGCATGCAAAGACTCCAGTTTCCAATCGTTTTCACTGATAGACGCTTAATAGAAACTTAACTGGCGATGCGTGGGGGTAATGCATCGGTAATTACTTCGCAATGAGAAATGAAAGCAGCCACGGATAAATTAGAATCGGTAGGTTGCACTGGTTGCCAGAGCGGTAAAAACCCGCGAGCAACCCGGTTTTAGCTTGAACCAATGGGAGCGGTAGGCAATCAGGTTTTTTATGAATGTTGCATTTGTTTGTCAGAGATGTCTGTGATATAATGATGATTATTTAAACGGGTCGGTGACAGCCAGGATATTGCCTTATAGCCTGGCTGCTTCCTTGCACGGATTGGATATCCTGAATTTGAATATTTAAAGTTATATATAAGAATTTCATGAAATAAATTCTACAACTATTTTTGCGTCCCTAAACTAGAGTGCGTCCCTGTTGTCTTGCATGTACGGCATCAGAGTGAACAACTAAGGCGCTGCTGTCGATGATGTTAACTGCGTGGTTTTGCATCGATGGTATCAAAACTCACGGCAGATAAGCACATGGACTGAAAAATGTTTCAAGTGATGACGCCAAAATGAAAATGGCCCTTCCGATATCTCATTTAAAGCAGAAATAGCTAGTTAGCTTATTTTTCGACGCGTAAAAATATATGTCCCACCTAACGTTCCAAGCCTGAGAAAGTGTGTCAAACAGACGTGACTAAGGTGTTAAGAAGATAGGAGGGGGAAAGCCTTGCCACTTACGAGTCCTACGAAGAAAAACAACTCCTGTTCCACGGAGGATGGCGGTACGGTACAGGGGGACCCTATTGGAATAAACGTGCACAACAGAATAACTAGGGCTTCCAGCAATACCAATGGAGAAACAACTGCCTAAATGACCGTTCCAAAATTAGGATTATCTTGTCAATGCAACCTACTGTAAACTCTCATTATACGCAACAGTGCTTCGGGCCATAGTCATGAAAAATATGGATCGAACTGCGTTCATCTAAACAGCAATACGTAAAGTGGCATAAAAGGAAACAAGACAGTAATATATACCAAAAGTCCACACCTATTCACCGCGGCAATGGCAAAGCAGTGGATGCGCGAAGACCGGACATGAGGATAGGTCAACAGGCTGCTCTCGCACGAACGTTGGACTCGCTACATATTGATGTTTGCTGTATCTCGGAGACTAGAATCCACGACAGTAGTCAACGTATGCAATTAACAGCACCTGCACTTTCTACCCGATACTGGTTATACACTTCAGGTGACTCTCCGGCCGCCGTCACCGGTCAAGCTGGAGTAGGTATAGACCTCAGCACGACGGCCGCAGCCGCATTGTTAGATTGGATTCCTGTTAATAGTAGACTTTGTGC
>QNGE01002454.1:0-59240 GCA_008508345.1 Paragonimus westermani | reverse complement strand
TTGAATGTTTGAATATGGACGTAGTCATTTTCAGTAGTTAGATCCCTTCCTGTCCCTTTTTTTTCCTTCTCTCTTTCTATATAGGGTTTGCTGTTTCTTCATGGTTGTGTGGCAGTTAAGCATTAGTGTTAACCACTGATGTATTGCTGTTTACGACGACGACGACGGACATGAGGATAGCACAAGCCATGCAGAAGGACTGTGTATACTGTGTATTCTATTCTCTGATGAAAGAATAATGAAACGCAAACATAACAGATGGTGAGTAGTAACAAATGGGAATTAGATGTGTTCACTCGATCAATGACCTAATGAAACGTCTTCGTGGCTTGTACACTTAGCAACGTGTCACTGACGATGATAAGCGGAGAAGCAGGATCAAGGAAGATACTGTCCGTATTCTGAAGAATGCCAGGTCAGCATTTAAAAAATTCGTGGAGTAGCCTGGTGAACGTACAAGGTGTAATTCAGGTACGGGACGTTGCTGTTGCTGAATGAATTTGGTCCGAAACCACCGAAAGCAGGTCTCCTATATCGCGTACTGAGAATTTTTCAGGTTGTTGGAATTCCCTTAACTAAACAGGCCAGGACGTTCAGTATCTCGGCCTTCAGTTAACGCAACAAGAAAATGAGTGGGTTCTTTCGATGGTGGCACGTGCGTTTGCATAAGATACTTTGTTTGGACGTTACTGCGAACATTTTGGAATGTGAATAACGAAATCAGACATTCGTAACCGAGGAAGGACGTTTTGTATTTTTGAATGTGCCTAAAGAGGGTTACGATAGACTTCTGGGTCCGAGTGACTGCGCACCTTCAGAAAAGCCACATCTTCCAGCTAACCGGACTTTTATTGTTTACAGGGAAAATGAATTCGTCAGGAATGAGGAAGACGAGAATAACCGTCAAACGACGTGTTGAATACTCGACAAATGAGGTTTGCGCACTACATTGTGTTCACAGCAGGGAGTAACTGAAGTGGTGCCCATATAACGCCCGATATGATTTTCCACGCTATCAAGGTCAACTCGAATGGACATGCAGCTGGTTGCTTCATGACGGCTTTCGGATGAAAGGTCAGTTAGGGGTCAGAAACAAATGATCGATGTGGCCCAATACACCTCTGTCGCTAACTTGATTAATGATGATGAGACACAACAATGAGGGGAGTTTTCATCAATTGTATCTCACTAACGAACTTACTTCTTGAGTCCAGGACATCTACAAGATTGCAAACGACGCCACAATGAGAATGGACCTTGTCGTAGTGTGACAGTTGGGCTAAATTAGTGGGTTTGATGATTGCCGACAGTCATCCACGCCAGACAGGCCAAAAGGCAGAGCTCTGATAAGCCACAGTCTCCCAGTTCTTCAAGCTTTGAGCAGGAAAAAAAATGGTATCACTATAACGGGAAAGCATTAGATCCAGTATGCTACGACATATACGCTGCCAAGCGGTACACGCTTTCCGGCCAAAAACCTTAGATGATAACCTTGATGGTTCTCCCGCCGTTACCGATCGGGCTAGAGTGGGTATAGCCATCAGCACAACAGCCGTACCTGCATTGGTAGACAGGATCCTCGTCAGTAGTTGACTCTGTGCCGTCTGCTTAGTAGGTTCTGTCCAAACCAGCCCTGGACAAGGGATCCTCAGGAATCTTTTCATTATGTCCGTTTACACTTCAACGGACTGCAGTGACGTCAAAGGTAAGGGATATCTTTCACTCGGATCTGGCCGCTCTCTTTCCGTAGACACATTGTTTTGATACTGTTATTCTGGCCGGAGGCATGAACGTCCACGTCCGCCGCCTTTGAGAGACCGATCATCTATAGCGGGCGGACGTTGCAACTGTGCGCTCAGCATGAGCTATTCTTAGCTATAAATAAACATTGTGCGCGTCATTGTTGTACTTAACGCCCCCCTCTGTGATTCCGATTTAGACTCAGACAGACAGCATAGCTGTTGGTTACAGGTGGCGGACCTCCATTCAGGATTTTCGTTATTGTTAGGGCACGTACTTAGATTCAGATGGTGTGCTGGTACGTTACCGTTGTGTTCTTAATTCTAATAGGCAACCACTTCACCGAGAGAAACGGTTGACCATTCACAAACTAACCAGGACTTCCGTAAAACAGAAGTACAAAGTGAGCCTAGGATACAAGCCCAGCTGTTCTCACCCAAAAGATTGCAGTGGCTGCTCGACCCAAACATCACAAGCCATTTGTGAAGCGGGAATTACAACATGCGATTTATTCTGCAACCTTGAAGTGGAGGTCAGACATGTGCACCGCATCAATTCGAAAGGTTGTGTTGATAAGATCCTTTTATATGCAACCCCATTAGACGGGTCGAAGGGAAGCAATCGAACGAAAAGCAGATGTTCTCATAAGGTTGTATGTCACACTACTGGCCGCGCAGAAAATTTATGTAGTGAGGCATAATTCTATGAGCATACAGCAAAATTACTTTCATGGTTGTCTTCCGATCACGGAAGAGGGGGATTAGAAAAGTATTCTCGAACAAAAGAATACTCCTATCGAGCAGCGGTTGGTCGTGACAGGCGGTATGACATCAAATACAGTCAGAAAACATAGCATCATTTAGAAGACTGATGTTAATACATCCGCTATCCGCCGCAGTGTTTGGATCGGACAGCACAGTCTTGCTCACTGCGTCCGCGGGCTAGGCAAGCCCCTCAAAGTCACCCGAGTCAGATTGTTCAGTCAATAGTTCCGAGTGGGAACCCTCAGGAAAACCTCCCGTTGTCCCGTCGACCAGAATTCCGAGTCAGAGACTCATAATGGGGTACCTCAAGTCAACCCTCCTCCACAGCATAAATAACCAGCAAGTGTCGGAAGTTATCGTCGCCCTGAAAAACCAGTCTGTTAAAATTCACCTTCATCCAATTTTGTTACCGACTTCCCTCACTTCAAATCAGGACAACTGATGAACATTAGCTCTTTTACCGTCCATTTTGATGAACAAGTCCACAAAATGCCCTTGCGAACACCATCCTTGGTCATCAACTGGATGAGTGCTCTGTCTTCGAAACTCGCCTTTACTACCCTAAGACTATCCTTCACTTGGATTCCCTCTAGATGACAGCAAAATAACCTAATCAGGTCATCGGTGACAGCTGGCGAAATCGTTCGTCAACCAAACACTGGCGAGCAAAGTTTTCCAGTTGAACCAACCAGGATGGGCGTGGGTATCGTGCTAGCCCGATGAATCAAGCAGAGTGTAACGGCTGTGGAATTGACCATAGTGGCCAATTAATCGTGAATTAGCATAAAACCATCGGACATTGGTTCAACGTGTAGTTGGCTGTATTAGGCAACTAACCCATGAGATATAATTACATGCATTTCATTCACTTATCGGGCTGAGAATAAGCATCACAGCGTGTTTCTACGCAGTCGTGTTCCCCCTGATTCCACCAGAGGAGAGTGGATGAAGCCGTACAGCAAGGATCTGAGTATAACACCCAAGCAGAGATCGAACGCTTGAGACAGAAAAAGGCGCGGAACATCATTTGCAATGACAACATTAACATCACGTTGAGTAGTAGTCTCCAAATCACAATGCGAAAGTATACGTAATCGCGTCACTAGCTTCCTTGGTTGCCCTAAATCCGGAACAACCAGTAGTTCAGATGCTATACAGAATGCCTTCTACGATGACCTTCTGGTTCCTCTGAAACAAAAAACACCTGCATATCGTTGTGCCCGTTTGTCATATGAATGCACAACTTGGTCGTTCCACTCCAAATGAGAAACGGTTGGGTGGTATGTGCGGCATTCTTATGAAACGCGATGACAGTGACGAAGGGCCATTAAAATGAACGACTCAAGGACTCCACATGCCAAGTAGCGCATTTGGACATAAACGGAGTGTCACGTACAGACTACCCAGTACAACCCAACCGCCCATGCAAGTTGGCCATATCGTCATCAGCTATTGGTGGCACCAATCTAGAGGATTTTCGTTCAATATGAAGTAACCACATTGCCTGAGACATGTCGTCATTCGTGCCTGCTCTGTAAAGCAGGCACACGTGTCTTAACAGTTTGTGAGCAAAAAAACCCTGGTTAAATGATGAAACACGTTTTATCGTTTAACCAAAAGTCGTTTTTACACGAACTGCTGAGACTCGCGTGGACAACGATAATCGAAAAAGACCAGCGCGCAAATACTTGAATCATAAACACGTAGTATTTGCTACGCCCTTTTGTGGGCTATGCAGATAATAAAACACCAGAAAACTTAGAATACAGGCCCACACAACCACCAACCGGATATTAACTACCCAAAAAAGTGAAATACTCCAGGAGTGACTTTCTTCTATCACACAAATAATTAAGGAACTCCGATGAAATGAATGTGGTCTGAAGTTTCAGTAAAACGGTGCAAACGAAACTCCCAAGTCATTTAAAAAACAACACACTTCAGTTAACGTGATAGCATCCGACATCACGTAGAGTTTGAGTGATCCACTACGAGTAAACCACTTTTAGACGTTGAAGCTACGTGGTGGTGAACGATGAATGCACATTTAGGAGGATGTCCAAAGTGAAGTACCCCAAATTGGAATATCTGGATGACTCGCGCAAGCTTCAGCGAGAAACTTGCACGAGCTTTTCCATTAACACTTCGCAGATAGCAGCAAGCACTAAGAAACACAGAGTGACACAGCCGTCAGACTGTCCGTATCGAATTGTAGTGTATGAATGCGTACACTGTACACGACAAACGAAACCCAGCAAGCAGTATTGATATAACAATGTGCAGTTTTGCAGACTACAAATACAAAGCCTCCTGGGTCACCCTTTATCGTAATGAAGGATACCAAATAGAAAAGGCAAATCTGCCCCACTCACACGACCTTCAGGTTAGTAAGCCCAATATGTGTTAGAAATTAACAGTTGGCTGATGACGTCTGTGAGATTATGAACCATTTTGTGAACAAGGGGGAAATAAACATGCGAACGAACGCCACTCTGCCTACACCATAAACCGCCTTGAAAAACCCTTGGCCTTGAAAAGCCCTTGGACCTGAAGAATCCCATATCCACGAATGCAGTAAAAGTGCAGTAGGTCACTCAGAGACAGAGGACAAATACACGCCAAAAGCAAGTTCCGGCATTTTATGGCCCAGAAGGACCATATTCACTATCATGAAATAGTTTTTGGATAGATTTTGTACAACAAACCACTTTTGGGAAACCAGAACATCCCCAAAACAAATATAGTTCTCGGTTCTGATCTGAGCGACGCGAATTCATGACACGTCTCTCCAACAGTTCTGCGATACCCCAGCTATCGAAGATCGACGGCTTTTATCGAGGAAGCCTGGTAGGCGCAATGGTCAATGCACAGCGATGTGACCGAGGTGTGGTAATTATCCGGGTGCACAAGCGCAGAACTTAACGCACGCCATATCACGAGGACGAATTAATCTATAATGAGTAAGTGTATTGTAGTGAGGATGAATAAAAATCTCCGGTATACGAATATTACCAGATCAAAACACAAAGCTGTGTTCATAAAACCCGGTGGTGTTCCTCTTGTGGACTTCAAACGGGTTATAGCCGATCAGTTACGAACAACGCAACAAGTAGACGACACGTAAAACCGACGAGAGCGAGCGAAGAGCGAGATGGAACGTTAGCACAATAAAACGTCAAGCGAGCAGGCACAGAAGCAGAAACGTTCGAGTACGCGGGTCGCATGCCGGTAACCATACTCGTTCAAACAAGCGTTCAAGCGCATACAAATCGCGGTGAGGAGAAAGAGTACAAATGCTAACTGTAAGTTCAACAGAGTTAGCAACAAACAAAAAGGTCCATTACATTTCTGAATGTTCGCCTCCTACTGAGATTGCTGTCATCTCTGAATTGAAAAACAATTGTAGAATTATACAGTTTCCTCACACACGCAATCGGCAAGGTGTCGTTTTTGTCCTACAACTCTCAGCCGAACTGCCTCGGTCACAAACTTGGGGTGACCCGAGCGAGCGCTGGGTTAATCTGTCAAAAACGTTTCGAATTTCCTGCAGAGAAGAAGAACCCCAAAATTTTGACGGGAGTGGGTATTTGTTGGCTCACAAAAATTCGCTCCACCTGAAAAAGCTCACTCGGGGCGTGTTTGCGTAACCTTACCTGCCTCTTTCTCTCACAACCTTTGCGTATGGATGGCTTGCATCAACAACTGCAATTCTCATACACCAATCTTCATCGTGTCTTCGATGGAAACTCGTAAATCGTCAGCGTTAGCCGCAATGACTAGTACGAGGTGGTCTGTAAACATGCCGAAGCTATTAACTGCAACAAAATCATTCGTTGCATCTCCTCTTTTGACAATTAGCTTTCTTGTTTGAAGCCCTGTTCGGCATCGAAAGGCATTCTGTCCCTTGAACTTTCTGCAAGTTACCACATCTTCGCACTCCCAAAACGTGCCATGAATACCTCCAAATATAGACGTCTTCGTAGGTATCTAAACAGGCGGAATACGCCGACTACCTTTAATTCTTATAACACCGTTTGCAAGATAACCTGCTCGCCTTTTTGTTCACCAACTACCGAAAGCACTTCTGAGCAATTTCATGTATGCACTGAACGATCCAAAACAAAAATTATGAGGTCAATCGATATCTCTCTAAGCAATTTTTGAGTTGCTGGATATTTTGAATTCGTGAGGGTGAGAACATGAAACAAAAATCATCCATTTTACTCCATCTTGACTTCCGCAGTTATTCATCACGCTACCGAACCCTCAACCCAACGTTGTGTGTGCTCAGGCTTATTCACACACTGGACCTTTTCTCCCGAGTTTGCCACCTTTAACCAAGGTCGCAAAAATAGGAAAAAAAGCGGGAAGTAACACAAAATGCTACAGTGCTCGCATGATGTTCAGCTGTTAGGTTTTTTCAATCTGCCGTATACCCATATACGGTAGTTATTTTTTTCTGCCTGTTATGCAGACAATTCACCACGGTTATTCTGCGTTACAGACGGTCTGAACATGGCGTGCAGAGACACGACTTCCAGTTGCCTATTGCACGGCATGGCACAAAATTGACTATTTCTCTCTGGTGTGTCCATAAAGTTCGTACGCGTCGAAGACTACACAAACCAAGTGAAGGAATTCTTCCGGCGCAGCAAAAACTCTCGAACCGCCCTTTCCGAGCCCTGGCGTTCATTACCACAGCAACTGATGAAGTTATTCTTTTTGTCTACCACACTGTTATTGTAGTCAGTAGAAATATTTAAGTTGTTTATTTTGTCCTTCAAATAACTCGGGCATATGTAAATACTACAAGCTGTCTGAAAGTAGTCATTTAGCAAGTGGCCTCGTGCGATGTTGTCCCGGGGTAGTGTTTCACCTTGATTCGCACGGAACCGGTAAAAATGCGGAAGGTTTTACCCTCGGAAGGTTCTACTACCAACAAACTTCCGTCAACCAGCATCTAGCCTATGTACTGAAAGAAAGGAGAATTAAACAGATATGCCAGACGTATAATGGAACTGTGAATGTGTCAGTGCAACGTAACCATCAGTTGTCTTGATGAGTGTTGTGAAATGAAACGCAAGGTTCTTATGGAAGGCACTTACACTTTCACGCGTATCTCTGCAATCAGAAGGAACGGAGCGTTCCTGTAACACAGCAATATTTGTTGCGCCCATGAAACTTTAGTGGACGTACTTTTACAACTCAAATGTTATCGAGAGGCCAGCGACATACTCCCGAATAATGTACAAAAGCTTCGCCGGTAAAATTTGCGGCCCTTTTCGTTTCTCACCGCAGACGTTCTTGTAGGCCTAAGATGGTTGTTGCGCATGACAGCTACTTTTCAACTGCTGCAGTCAACACTGTTACTCACTCTCGCTAAGCCAGCTTTTCATGAACACCCTATTGCCACGTGTCGACCAGCACCAGAACTGCTTGTTGCACGAAATCCAGCTATGAGGCATCCAGGTGACCGTTTTACATGTGCACCTCATCGAAGTTACACTGCTAACGTTGAATCTGGTCATCGCGCGCACTGTCCTATGAAGACGGAGAACGAATGTACCGTATACTTACAGTTGAATATGTAAAGTTAGTCAGTTCGAGACTCACAGATGTCTGTGAAATGATACAGTGGTTCCCCCAAAGAGGTAGCTTGCAACCATGTACCAGTTCCTCCGGGATGCATCTGATTCACCAGCGGAGTAGCTGGAACTCGCCCAGTCTGATCAGCTTGTTTGATTCTAAAAATCATCATTCTGCTCCCATCGCTTTCACTCGTGGACGTCACACCCTTTCTGACGAGACCGCCAGACTGCCAGCGACCAGCAACGATAACCTCAATCAGCCTGCTTTTTTCATGGTCGTCTAGAGGTTTCCCAATTCAAAGCTTCGGGGAGGTACATTGAAACCGTCACCCTTTTCGTCTCATCACGCTTTTTATACACGCCTGATATGTTCACTGTAGAGTTTGATTACCTGTCAGATGCTTAAGAAGATTCGATTCTTCATCCTAACAAGCCGTACTTTCTGCATCCGTGCAACAATTTTTACCTTACCCTGAAAACGGCGGAATCCATTCAAAAGCACTGAGTATATTCGGCTACTTGGAGTTTCTCTGTCGTTCGATGGGAAGCTCTCCCAAACTACATGTTTCACTGTGAGTACTTACGGCGAGTCCGCACCTATTGTCTCACAACATTTCCAATGAGTTGTTGTTTTTATACCCGCACAAACGAAAGTGAAATTATTAGGAGATTTTATTTATGACGGTTTTAACCGATTGTGAGAGACTTTGAATATTTAGCGGGTAATATGCACTCCATAAGTGTGTACAACTTTTGAAAATGTCGCGAGGATCGGTGGCAACAGCTCGCAACGTGCTTCAGCCTTGCTTACTGTGCAGATAAGCCGCGAAATTGGTCTCTCAGAATAGGATGCTGAGTGGTATGATTCCTGAACCAACAGAGTGACTGCACGACAATCAAGGTAGTGTCAGACCGTCATGTTCAATAGATCGTGTGGAGTAATTTAGTTGCACTGACGGCACCAATATATGAGAGAAATGGCCCACTTTTTGAATTTAGAATATTTGATGTACGTTGAGGTCGTGTCAATTCACCTGCTTTTCGCGAGAAAACACATTGCCTATTGACACACTCCATAACAGGTAGTCTGCGATGCAAGTATTGTTTTCACTGTTCATTTGTGAGGTAGCACCCAGCGGAGGATGCTAGTTAGACTTCATCTATAGACCGAGTAACGGCCACCAGAGGTAGATGACTCGTGGTATACCGTTGTCTGAGGGTGCTTCCTTTCGGCAATGTGAGTGGTAAGGACCAGTGCTAACCACGTCGTTCATATAGTCAATGAGGCATACCTGTTGGTCTTTAGAGAGACCAATGAGTCATCTTGCATTGCATTCGAGTGCTTCAGACGTGCTATACTCAATGGAACCGGTTGAAAGCAAATAAAATGTTCTCACTTTCCACAATACAGTGGTAATTATTTCCACGCACTCCCACTGCCATACACCTTGGCCTAAAAATTAATCCTTGTTCTGTTATTTCCCAAGTAACCACATGCGTAGTGCTTGAGTATTTTTGTGATGAGTAGTCGGAGATAAGGTTTATTCACAAGTTGAAGATTACTGATACTTCATCGCAGCCTTCGCATTCGGATAGACTTTCTAGCCAACCTCTTTTAGGTTATCTTCAGTTGTCGGGACTGAACGGGGTGAGTTGGGAACGGTTATGGTCGTGGTGCACACTGGTTGTGAAGGGAATGTCTCTGCCAATTTGTCCGCAAGGTCTGGTAAGTTGTCGAGAGAGCTCTCGTCATCCAAGGCAGCCAAAATGTGTTGTACCGCGGATGGCAGTTTTTCGGTCCGCAACTGTTTTAAAATGGCAGCGTCAAGCTTTCGCAAGCCCAAAAGACCTCTCATATAACGCAACATTTGAGATGAAGACCGATCACCCAACTCGACCGAATTGAACAAATCATGTAAGAGTTTTGCTTCTGACTTTTCCAGTGCGTCTTGTGATGGCCTCTTTTAAAATAGAATAGGAGAAATCAGCTGGGGTTGATCCAAACAGGTTTTCCACTTCAGCTGCGACATCAGAAGGAAGTGATTGTGCCACGTATGAAAATCTTATTTACTCTGATGTTATCCGCCTGGTTGTAGAAACGGTCTCAATCTGATGGAACCACAATCGAGGGTTTCGTGCGCTGTACTCAAGCAGTTTTAAAGCAACGCTGTGCTCGGTTTTGATGTTTATGTCTGCAGTGTCGTCAAGCATTTCTAATGGAAACAGAAAGTGGATAGGAACGCAGTTCGAAAGAAAAAATAAGCAAGAACATCAGAAAACACTGTAGCGTTTTGTACGATATTTTCTACCTCATATTTTCAGTTATTCATTCCTTTTCACCTTCTCCAACCTCACATGCACGCATGATGTTTGAACGAGGTTAATTGATACACAGAGTAATAAATAATTTTCAAGTTACACTTCCGGGTTCGCGAGTTCTGCTTACTGTTCGCGTTCAACGTAGGTGGCGTGAAAATCTTTGGAAGAGTTAGAATTCAGCGGGATCAACCGTTTAGTTTGGCAAATTTGCTTATTTATTTATCTGTCGTTGGAATTATCTCGGTCGTGACATCGAGACTATCTGGGGGACAGACGACAAGTAGTATCAGTGAGAAATCTTCATTTGGTGCAGTGAAACACTGAACCAACTTGCCCCCACGAACTAATGTGAGTTATTTGTTTTCCTTTTCATCAGATTTCGACTTCCCATTCACACATGAGTTTCCATATACTGTTTAGATCCGCTACACATGTATCACGGAAGCAGCCTATCCCGTGAGCTTGGAGTTTTCCTTTCACTCCAGGTTTTGTGTGCGTTGTTATTGTTCTGCTTTCTCAGGTCTGTACCCAGATGCTACGTGGTATCAAAGACTTTGACTGTTGCCATCAACCGTAATCGTTTGTTTCCACGTTCTGCACGATGTTCACTTTCCAATACAAGCAAGTCACCGTTGATTGGTGACGCTAAGGAGTGCTGTTTATTCGGCTCAAATATTGCAGTCATTAGTTGTTGACGCTAATGCCACTGATACAACGTAGGTGATGAAAGGAAGTTGCAAGTAAGGAAGGAGATTTCACTGCGTATCACAGAATAAACATGGTGATATGACGTTAGTATTTGCGAAATCTTTCTAAAAAATATCCACATCATTAGCCGACAGATAGCCATTGGTATTTGTGTGGTCACTGCAAAACATAGAGCTGCCGTATTCGGGGTTAATCATCAACGGATGATTTTCTATGTTAGCGGGTAAAACGAGACGGCAAGCTGTCTTTCTTGGGGTCATCATAGTATTCTCAACCGACTGGTGCATGTGGACTATGATAGTTTTGAACATCCTGCTTCCTTTTCATTGGTTCAACTTTTGCTACTTGGCAAAACCCCGATACAGTCCCTTGTAACCCGGCCGAGATTGGTAGATCTCTGTGGACGTGCTTACTCGGCGAAACACGGTGCTCCAACGCAAATCACATTCGCTGAGCTACTGGCAATGATAAGGAAACGGATTAAAAAATGCGGTCCTGACTGATAGAAACTTTCTGTGTTGGTAGAAGTATCACCTGAAGGCTCCCAGCAATTGAAAGCACGAGTTCTGCATGAGCTTGTAAAAACTGCTTTCATGCTTGTTGTCACTGCTGCTTGCCATTCATTTTTTATCCGAATATCCTGCGCAAAACAACTATATGACGCCTACAACAAACGCTTATTTTACATTTAACGAGTAGTTCAAACATCAGTAGAGAATGCTACAACAAGATGCGTAGGTAACCGTTGGCTGCCGAATGTTCTCACTCAAGCAAACGTACTTTGGAATTATACATCAAAGCCAATGACCTCATGGCGGTCATAGCCTTATGTGCATTACATGTCAGATATCCGCATCAGCCATCCACTATTAGACTAAATATTAACACATATAACTAGGTGATCTCGTAGATGTGTGTGCTTGTCAGGTTTCTTACTTGCGCTTTCAAATTTATTGTTCGTGACATTCCCAGGGTGACCAACGTTGAATCAGGCTCAGACAGCCCACCGGCTCTTCCTGAAAGACCAGATGCTCAAAAAGTGCTCAGAAGGGCAGAAATCACCCGCTGAATTATTCTAACCCGCGGGTTGAACCTCATCTATGGACATCACATCAACTGTTGTGGGTTAAGAGCTGTAGTCATTGGGTAAAACGAATAGTGACACTGTTATGAGATAACACAAACTTTCGTGTCTTCTTACTGCTTATTTGACGTGAAGCAAACTTAAAGATGGTTCGGGCTACCAAGTTAAACTAACACTTTATCCCCTACACAAGCACCGAAAGGAATGCGATTACGCGTTAGATCAAGAAAGGTTTCGAACAGCCGATTCACTGTGACGCTTTTTACTGTGCACGTAACCATTCGTAACTCATTCTGCTCGTCGCAAGGAAATGATGAGTGTTCTAATTACAATCTGAGTTGCGGAACTTCATCCGACACTTGTGTTGATTCCTTCTGTGTGTCAGTGATAATGACTACAATGGCAGAATATCTACAATAATGGCACACTTCTCGACGCACATGTGAGGAACATGTTCAGGACAACAAACAAACTGGCTGTTTCACTTACGGCGTGCATGAGTATAGCAGTCGTTGTCGTCTGTGACAAAGTAGTGTGCTATCAATTTTTATGTGGCTGTGTACTAAAGAGAAATTTTCTGCATTACGAGAGTGTGAAAAGTAGCTTACTGACTGTAGAAGACCCCACCGGCTAACTTATATCGCGTATATACATGATAGCTATGTAGTCGCCCTGAACATCCGTAGCTGATTGCTTCAATTATAAAGTTGAAATATTACAATGAGCCAAGCATCTAAAAGCGTTCACCTCACCGGACGAATAAAACGCAAGATATGCTGAACGACGATATCAAAAACTTACCCTATATTCGGGGACATCCCAGTTGTTCAACATCATAGTTGAGATCTAAACCAACTTAATGGGAGAAGTCTTGAGACTGATTGGAAAAAGTCGGATAAACGTACAAATTGTTTGCTTGACATTAAACGATGCGAACTGATCACGGATACATGCAGTACATTAATAAGACGGGTCCATGAGTTAATGATCGTCTAAGTAGGCAACGGAGAAGAAGTTCGCCTTTCGAAGAGAGGTTGGCATTATCGCAAGGAACAAAAACCTACGTACCATATCGTTATCACTCACAAAAAGTTTACTCACCGGAGGAGAAAGTGAGTACCGATCAGATAAAACGATACTCTCAAAATGCGCGCACAAGCACAGTGACAACAACAGGTGCCACAGGTTTTCACCCCATAGCTCCCTTAGCTGACATCTCTTTTCTTACAGGGTTAGCCACCACACGGACGTCCTTCCATAAATGGTTGGTAACGGCATTTCAGGGCCCCGTTTCATAGTGTAATCATGTTCTCATTTAATTAAGGCTTTTAAATGAATGGCTATGTCCTTGCTGCATATTGCACTTAGCTCGCGCAGACAAACTGAAGCTGAATTTACACTTGAAACTAACGGACAGTATAAGCAAAACTTAAAGCCGAAAACTTGTTCATAGACCAGAACGATTCACTGACCAGATGAAGTCCAGTGGATTGAAAAGGTCGCCACATACAAAATAATGGCAGTGTCCAAGGGCATGTAGCTACTATAATAAATGATATTTTCGATGATTTTATCTCACCATACATTACTGACGATCCGGGTTTTTATCTGCTTTCGTTTTAGGCAGACTGTTGATCTGTACTATACGTCCCAAAGCTATAGTGAGATCACTTTCGACGTCCCCAATATCATAAACTCCCTGCGACGTGAGAGTTGCCCTGCAAGTAGCACCGCGCCGGTCCACATTTACTGCAAACCACTAGCATCAAAGTTAGTGTGTTGGCGTAGGTATCGCAGTTGTACTGGTAGTTGTATAATGAACCTGCGCCATCTTTACTACTGTGGGCTATATTCACTAGGATGACAGATTTTAGCCAATACCGTTGGGAACATCACTCAATCGGTCTGACGCTTGTTCGGATTCTGAAGGTCGATCGAAATTTCCGTCGACATTCGTCCTCTCTGGCGGCTGCCGTGCGGTTGTGTTCAAGGTTTTCTCACGTCTAGCTCCCTGGCGCCCCTAATGGTTGCGTTGAAGTTTGCTTGTGAACGGTGAGTGAATCGACAAATGAAGCGTCTTTGCAGATTCACCGTCTTCTCACTGCGAAATTTGATTCAAGTTAACATAGGGCTGAGGAAACCTTGGTCGTACGAACTTAAAAACTAGCGCTACGGTAGAGCCCAAAAAACAACTGGCTACGTGCCAGGGTTCGTTAGAATATGCGTGGGTCAATGAGTTGAGCAAACATTCCCATCACCGATGGGATTCCGATAGTAAGAACTGGCTGAGCATTATTCCGTTGGACTCTATTGTAATATATGTTCAAACGACGCCAATTCAACACTCTCCGGGTGTGATGTAGATCTCGAAACTCTGAGAATTGGACAGTCGGTAGACGAACGGAACTAAAATTGTGTCACGCGAAGTTAATTTGTCAAGTGACAATCTACCAAAAAGTGAGAATACAGGTGCGGCACATGGAAGCATCTATTCATTTTCCGATAATCAGCAAAATTCAGAAATGATACTTGCTCTCACGCAAGTTCACGAATAATGTTATCCAAGAGAGTTGGCTAATCTCAAGTTGAAAAAAACTCATTTGATCGCAACCCTCGTATTCGGACAGACATTTCAGCTAGCTTCTTTCGAAAACATTAGACTCGAGTTTCGCCCCCATTATAACTCGACACCGAAAATCGTTCAACTCCCGGCAGTACACTGTTGACCATCAGTAAAACTTAAAAATTCATAGAATGCCGTATACAGCACGTGCGAAACGAAAACGAATGATGTAATGGTCAGCCATGGTAACTACGCACTCTTATTCAGATCAGCGTCAAATATAAGGTCAATATTTGATTATCTTGTGTCATACACACATACGTCATTGTGTCCACTGTGTAAGATTTGTTGGTTTACCATGCACGGTAGATTTAAAGGCAGCTTCTGTTGAGTCTTTTAAATATCAGCAACCTTGAACGACTGAATATTTTGAAATATATAGGAGTTATTGCTAAGTTGTTCTGACAGTCTTGCGTCCACAATGAAAACCCACCTTACCTGTTCAAGCTTATATAAAATATGGAAAACCACAATTATAAACTCACTCAACGTATACGTTATCTACCGTTCACTCCGAAGTTACGTTGAAATAAGAGATATAGTACTCAGCGAAAGGCATGGAGCTGAGTGGGATATATGCCTGTTGAATGTTTTTCTGTGGAGTTTGGTATTATCCATATCAATACAAGTTTTCTTGTTGTACTCACTGTTGTTCAGAACCGGACATCTGGCAAACGACGAAGAGAAACTTTTGTTGACAAATGATTTTCCACAAAATATGTCGAAATACACCAAGGATCGTCTCAGCAAGCCATTTACAAAAAATGATACTGAAAGATTCCCTTGTGTGTTATTGAAATCCGGTATTTACAGCGGGTTTCTCTATCTTTTTTGTTCCTACTTCTTGCTTTTGCCGAAAACATGGATCACCGGAGAAATGATTAAAAACGAGGCAAAATCACCTGGTAAGATTCAAAGAATTTCGATAACTTGAAACCCCTCTCAAAGTGTTGTTGAGAATACGCCAGTCATTCGGATAAATAGTTTTGTTGTCAGTGAAGTTCTGTGTAACTCGAGTTACAGATCTGTAAAGCATACGTTTTTGTATTACAGCAGTTTTGCATGTTAGCGTAATTCATTCCCAAGAAACTCTCAATTTGGTCAGTGTAAAGCCAGTGAGATTCCTGTGTGTTCTATACCTAATTGTATTAGCAGAACTTTTACACATGGTGGGTCATTATGATGTTTCAACAGATTTTGTGTTTCAAGACAGACTGCACGAGTCCCTGGTGTCGTTACGATTATCTCTTTAACATTGCGTGGGAATCAGCTTTTGCTAAATGAAATCAAGGAGAACTGGCGCGGGAACGTTTTTTCTAGATACAGTACTGTATCAATCCCTAGTAGCACGAGAGTTCCCTGAGTGTTCCCTGAGCGTTCCCTGAGTGTTCCCTGACCGTTCCCCGAGTGATCCCTGAGTGTTCTAACTAGACACTTTGGGAACACTCAGGGAACGGTGGGAGAAAAAAATGCGCGCAGCCCCATTAAGCGATCTGATCATATGCCGCCCATTATCTGTTTTCCTACGGAGCTCAGTAGCGTCAAACGGAAATCTAATCTCGCACAATAACGACGACGCAATGTTCCAATTAACGAGAAACGATGTAGAAGCCACATACATATTAATATGTTATATTGAGCGCAATTTAAACAGCAACATCTTTATAACTATAACCAGTACGTAATTGAAATCACAGTGCAAAAATGTCGGTGACGAGATCATCGGCTTCTTTTGATGCACGCAATCTGGCCTTCTGAATCCACCTTTGAATGGTTCCCTTGACATCCGCATGCGATACGCCGGGGTAAGCCTTCTTCATGATGGATTCTACATTTAACAAGTGATTAGTTTCGGTGATCGAACATACCAACGATTGCTGCGGCCAACGGTGAGGAGGCAATGGAGACGCGATTGTTCACTCCTCTCCAGTTGATCGTTTTCGCCACTTCATCCGTCAGTAATGTTCTCATAACATTACGAGTGCATTCACCCATGGATGTGCCGCCGACACTGCTGAGAAAGGTCACCTGCTTACTGTGAATCGGAAAAGTCAAACATACCAGCTGGGTATATATTTCCGCTTCTTCCAGCTTCATATTCAGCAGCTGCATGTCCCCTATGGACTGCATGGGGAATCGCACGGGGAAGTGTGAAGTGGATGACGTACCGGGAGCTGCATGTTGGAATCGCAATGCATTCACTTCCAGCCGTAGGGCATGCAACTCCTCGCGGACTCGGATGTTTTGGAGAACTAAGTTCTCAATTACACCTGGTGAGAAGGTGCATCTTAGTAATGGAAATACTTACCTTTTAACTCTCTAACTTCTTTTGCTGTGTCGTTATTGCGCACTGCCTCACTGTGTGTTGCTGGTGGACTAATGATGGTGGAGCTAAATGCGTACTGACGGACATTTTACTAATAACATACCTGGAAGCAATAGGGCTGGAGAAAGAGGGCAGGTTCTCCAGTGACCCCAATGTCCATCGTGGTTGAGATTGAGAAGCATGCGACATATTCTCCAATTGTGGTGGTGGTGGAGAATAGTCGATATCGACGCTGTACACTGAAGGTTTTCGTTTCTCCTCCACTTCATACGTGAAGTCAGAACGAACAATAGGTTGTCTGCAAATGTGACGTAATGCGAAATCACTGTACCTCTTACGTTTGCCACCGCGATCCATTACATCCGTGGCGTCCGATGATGGTATGTCAGACAACTGCTCCAGTATTCCTTGGTATTTGTAAGCAAGTTGCAAGTCATCTAGACAATGTTAGTAAAATCAAAAGCACATACCTGTTGCGCGATGCATCTTGACTTTGTACAGCTTCGAACCAGCGGGTGCTGTTATTCCACTCATGAGCAACTTGTGATGCTTCGTGGATGGCAAACCCGGCCAGAGCGCAAACCCTGGCTGCGTAATCCACGACCTGTGCACTATGCCCACGCTTTCGTCATCGAACTCAACAACCTGATACATCTGAAAATGAAAGTGTTCATTAGCGCAAACATTGTTTTGTTGCTCAAGAAGAAAGAATGCAATTAGGTAAGATTCATTCAACTGCGGAATTTCCAGGTGTGCATGACTGGGTAAAATACATAATTGTCCTTCAATGGTAAAAGCAGTCCTTTACACTGGATACGTTCACGGTCCACCCAGCATGTGGATGTGGATATGCAGGAACACAGAAATATATAGAGTCTGCTGGAAGGCAACATCTTTTCAAAAAAATCGCAACAGGTTGCAAAACGCTGTATGCGAATGCGTCTTCCAGAGAAGCCGGTTATTACTGCGGGTAGTCCATCCACCAACACCACGTTGTTCGGCTTGACGTCACAGTACAATACACCTTCGTGGATGAATCTACCCTGTTTTTTCGCTGCTATCGGAATGAGTGTTGCCTTCGCATCATCCACAATTGCACTGTCATCTTGCAGCTGCACATTCATCCTTTCCGTTATCCGTCGGAAGATCTGCGAAGTGGGCATATTTGGTGATCGTACGAAACCGCGCAAAGTTCTCATGTACGACTCAAATGGGAACGCCGAATAAGAGTCCAGCGGTCCATGCAGTCTGACGTCCGCACACAAGTGGCTGACACAGTGGAAGTTGAACACCAGCTCAGATTCACCGTAGATAGCGGCGAACTGAACCAATGTTTTTCGCAACAACGACTCTACGAAATCCACATAGTGCATACACCACTTTGGACAGCAAAGTATGTATATAGAAACCGAAAAGTTCAGGAAGTTTTCGTAGATTCTGTCATCTACCACTCCTTTCAACACCACAGGGCCAATGTACAACAGGAATTGCCGAAATTCCGTTGCCTTCCAACGGTCGCAGTCCACAGTTGATCGACATTTCCTGGGGAACTCACAAGTCTGGGCTCCCCTCAGTCTCATCAACCTACTATTTATCTGAGTAATCTGCGATGATCCTAGACGGATTTTCCTTTCCGTTGGGCCTGCTCTCCATAAGTTCATCAAACGCTTCATCATTCCAAGGCACACCATGTGCATGTAATCAAGTGGAAAACATGTTATCATGTCCACATTCAACCTTTCAAAGGGTGATTGACCAACGTGGTGTTCTTCCTGACGTCGCGTCCTGAAGTCATTGTTTGTTCGTGAGCGATAATTGCTGGTGGGGAACACCATTTTGCGGTTCACGTACACTCCCGGTGCAGTACATTTTTCGCAACAGTGGTAACCGGTGTGGTTTTTCACCTGTCGGAAAAAAGCTCGGGCTGGTGCATCACCAACTACGCAATCCAAGACGATTTGCACATGGCGGTTATATGTTGACAACAACAAACCATCTTTCAATAAAGTCGACAAGTCTTCTATCACGCTATTCAAATATTCTGCGACATTCACAGGTTTAGAAAGACCGCAGAATAGTCCAACGACGAACACTGGTGTAGAAGGGGATATCAGCCTTCCAAGGATGGGCCACAGTTGTAAACGTGAACTGTTGAAAAGGGTCAAACCATCAATATGCAGCTGAAGTCGCAGAATATTCACGTCTTCCGTCCATCGGCCGCGTACGGCGTTGCTTATGCATTCGGCCAAACCAAAGTGGACGTATTCTCCACCCTCGACGAATGTGCACGCACACTCCCGTGGTGTTCCCAAAAGAGTACGGGCATCCAACGGCAGCTGAGGGAAAACTTCTCTCAAGTGATTGAGCATAATGCCCACGGCTTTTAAAGATAGGCGGGCCTCTACAGCTATCGCGCGGACAATTTCCGCGGGTGTCCTCTTTCTCTCGTTCGTACCGACGACGTCATCTGAAATGATGATGGCAGTAGTGTTGATTGAAATTGTCGCATACCTGCATCCAGCGGCATAGAGATAGTCCTTGTCATCACTGCTTGAGTAATAGTCGTAGTGGAAGGCTGAAGAACATAATCAGTGGACTTTGCTTCCGTTAAGGAATCCCCCATGACACTTTCCAAGACCGAAGAAGTGGTTGCAAGCGGACGTTCATCTAGATTTTTCAGTTCACATAGAAAATATCGCCTACCTTGTAAGTGTTGCAAAACTGGAGGAATCAGTTGTTCCTCCCCTGCAACGAAAACCGTAGGTGTATTGACGTTGCCTCCAGAACGCTCCTGCCACGCTAGTTTGGCCTAACGATAAACTTCACTTTAGCCTTGTGGATGCATTGTACGTTGAGAGCTTCGCTTGGTTTTTGATCCAAATCTAGCTCTGTGCTTTTCTAAGATATTCTATCTAAATTGCTCCTGTTTTTGCACTTGCACATAGCTTCTTCTCACCTTGTGCTTTCGATATCTTTGTTCCCAGCTTAAAAGCTACCAACGGGGTCGCTTCGTATTTTTCATTTTGAAAATCAATGGTTTCAGTTCAACAATATTGAGCCCTCTGGTTAACCAGCTTGGGCTGGTTGAACCACAAATGCTTCCCCTCACATGCCTCCTGGGTCTTCTTATCTGGTTTACACTGTATAGGGAGTGTGCGAGTTAAACATCAGGTGGTGCGGTAGAGATCGGTTTTAGCGACTGTTGCGTACAGAAGGCACTTTGGCTTTGTCTACTCCGACTGATTAATCCGGAAACGGATGATGTTGAGCTGTTCAGATGAATCACTTCTACCAGTAAGTTGTGTCAGCCATAACTGATTGGCATTCATTTTGCCATACAGCTGTGTATAGTCGGGTGGGTTCTTTTGTCGTCTAAAATAAAAGTTGAAGCGTTATTATGCAATAATAATCGTTTTATGAAAACACCCGAAGTAAACCAAGAACTAAGGCAAGGGTTGCTCATCCAGTTGATCTGAAACAAAATTAAATGCTGATAACGGATCAGTGTTATACCGGTTGATTGTTTTGGGGTGTGAGCGCGCGCTGATGAACTACCCAGGCAGCACGTGCCATTGTGTACAATGAATGTGAATGCAGTTTACAAACAATGACATATTTTTAGGTAATAATCCGTCTTGCCTAAATTGTTGAATTGCAATTCAGGTGCAAGCATGCATTCTGATGATCTGAAAATCGAGGTTCAAAAAATGGTGACGATGGTTATAATGAGAATGCACATTATTACTTTTAAATGACAATCGCTTCAAGGGTAAAGTTGATCGTAGCCTCCTGCTGCTTCTTTGGAAAACCATCAACAGAGAGAGTGGGAATGAATAACTCCTGAGATGGTTTGACAAGCATGGAAGGGTCTTTCTTGAACATTAATGGGTGGATCAAATTCAGAGCAACTAAAAAAGATAAGATTCAGAAATCGAATCCAGAACATAGTATACTGAGAATTCTGCACACAAGAGAGGCTGATTAAGTATCAGTGGGACCAGACATTGGATGTGGGTAATGAGTCAGGGTTTTTAACGGCGACGTACTCATGCTTGAACCGTTTAGCAACGGATTGAGTTTCGCGGGTGATTTTCTTGTTTGATTGCTGCCAAGGAAAGGATGGTTGTGGGCTCTTGCAACGGTAGCGCATGTACTTAGAGGAAAAGCTTTGTTCCAGCGCGCTAGTTTGAGCACTTTTGATTGTTCTTGAAGAAGATTTTGACGGACTTCCGGATTGCATCAGTTGCACATTCTGAGAAATGTTTCTGCTTCTTTGAGTCAGAGGAGGCCAGAGACGAGGAATGAATGATCACTGTGACCTAACAGGGTTTTGCTATTAACTTATTCAACGCAAGGAACTTTTTTGTTACTGTGAGATCCAGCATAAGAGAGTTCTTCTTTGAACAGCACCTATTTACAGACCTCGAACGTCGTGTTTAGACCTCCTTTTGCTTAACTAATGTCATAGCTCTTTTGAAGCCATTTCCCAGTATTCATCGTGTGTTGAATTCAAAACGCTTTTGGGACAAATGAGAGCAATTTTGATCAGGAGTAAATTAGTTTGAATGAGACAAAAAAGTCGCCTCCTCCGAAAGTGAGCTTGGAATTGGAGGCTAAGTGACTCCAAGTAGCAGCAAATCGTGGTTTCACAGCTTTATTTTTGACTCTACAACATTGAAGGAAGAATTGATACTGTTGCGTACAAAGAAGAGGGTAACTTCAGGCCAAGGTGCACAGCGCCTCCTGCCGTGTATCTACCATTGCAGTCAACATGACATACAAAATAGTCAGGAAGACAGATTTCATCCTCACTTATCTTCGGTATCAGCCAAGCTTCTGGGAAAGCCATAATACCGTCTCTTTTTGTTACCGAATTTTATTTATTAGGCGAGGGCATTCGGCATATGTGCACAATAATAAAGTTAACGTGAATGCACCCTTGTGTAAAAATTTGAGTGCCTTACCTTGTGCCTTCTGGCACTACCACTTTTTGTGGTCGTTGCATGGATGCCGTTTTGCACGATTTTGGTTTATATTGGCGGTACTTATGTTTGTGTGGCATTCACTGACGGCGCTTTTGTAAGAATCTCGCAAAGAAACGTGCCCTTTGACTAGAACAGCGTTTCAATTTGCAGTTGGCTAGCACCTCCTTGACATTGAATGCAGTTCAGCTGTGTATTCGCCTTACACGATGACTGATCCTAAAGATTCTTTCCACTTCATGCACGCGAAGGGCGTGTGTATTTTGACGCTCTCTGAGTCTTTTGGGGGGCGTCCGGTCACATTGGGTGTCCTGTATAGCTGGAGCCTGGAATTTTACCATCTGTTCCAAGGCAAAACTCACGGGCTCATACGGCATGGGGACCCAGAGTGCTTGTTCAAAGTAGAAGTTTCGACGATTATTGATTGATTGTCAAACGTTTCCAACGAGTGAGCCTCCAAGGAGTTATCCGTATCTCTACTACCATTATAGTGTACCGTGTGATAGGAGCCTAAAAAGTGGGAAAAGGGTCTGACGAACTGTGATGTGGATTGCTTCACAGGATGAAGCCCTCAACTTCTGTTTTAAAAGTGAAGAATTAACGTGACGTTTTTAATGGGATAGCAGTCAAGTCTGACATACTCCGAAAGTTTTGCCATATTACGTTATGGATTCTACAACTATCTTTGTGACATCAGTAGCCGCAGCAGTATTTGACTCTAACAATCAACGAGCCGAAGAGGACTAGTGGATATTTGTGCGCTAATATGCATGCAGCAGGCAGTTGTGCGTTCACAGCTAAGTAATGCGATGAAAATGCATATGCGTCTTGTAAGTTTCCATCGCGTTGTTTTTTAGAAAAGACATTTGTACCCATAATTATTTTCTATTTTATTTCCAGCCTGCTTCTGTTCAGCAGTTAGGATTATGGGATTGACAAAAATATGACGCATGAATGGTCTGAAAGAAGAAGGTTAATTTGGTATCTATAACAGTGAAAACTTCATGGTTTTTCCTTAATAATTTCATGCAGGATTTGCACCAATGTGCAACTATGACACGGGGAATGTGATGCTTTAGACCACACCCGTTTGGTGGCACTCAATATGTTACACTGGAAGCAATACACATAGTTGTATTTTCAGATGACAAATTGAAAAACAGCGCAATAAAATACTTGCTGCAAGTATGGAATGCAGGTTTTCGGTAGAACAATGCTCCCGGCTTGTTACTTACTTGCAAAAATCGAACACAAACACCCAGTAGGTCACCCTTATTGAACGCACAAAACAAACAGAAACAACAAAAACACGTCAGCCCTTCGATGAAACTACATAACTTGTGAACGCTGTGATACCTCAGGTGGTCATATATGTACGTATATATGTACGTATGATTATAAAGTTCTTTGAACTACCGAATTTTAAAGATTTTAAAGCCATATGATGCTGAAATGGAAATACGTCACAAAAACGTACCTGAACAATGAAGGCACTCATGCAGTGAATGTCGACTGTCTTCTGTGAAACAAGAATTATTTAGGTGCATTCAGATTGCTAATTTAGGGTCATTTCGAAGGCCACGTGACTTTTTAGGATTGAAACGTTTTGTACACGTTAGAAGTATCGGCCTGTAGCAGACAGCAAACTATCTGAAACCGTAAGTTTAATAAAATAACCTATTTTTCCTAACTCTTCGTGCATCAGCATGGGTAATCCTAATTCAGATGTGCTTTATTTCATGGTTAGGTCAAAACGTTGAAACATTGCCTGGCTTCTTCTGTTAGTTTCAATTAACTTGGTTGGTTAAAGAAGTTGAACTCAACCTGTGCACAGGTGAGTACTACCGATAACTAAGCCGAAAACCAGGTAATATTTGGGTTGATGTTCGACTGTTCACCAAAATTTGTATTAACACTGTTTCAAACATTACGTTCAAACAATTGTGGACCACTGAAAGATAGTTGCTCCCACGGAAGCGTCATTTCACTTTTTTGACCAAATCACACCTTTCTGTCACTGAGGAAAATAACTTTAAAACCACGTTCTGTGGGCTTAGATAACAACTATTCATCAAAATATTCCTATTGTTGAGCTCTACCCACGCTACTGTTATCCATTTGTATAATCCAGGCTTCTCCGTTTAGAATGAACTGTTAGAACGGTCAGCGTCCCTTCACTTACAACGAAGGGAACTTACTAACTGGGACAATGATTTTTTGCGGAACGGCTAGCATGCAAGTCTTAATCTTACAAGATTCTCGTTTTCTTGCTCGCTACGGCTAAACTGTTTGTGCTTCTTCCATTATAATCTGCCTGCTAATCAGATAAAGAAACAAACGCTTTGGTTGGGTTGTTTCTGTTATCAGAGTTGACATTTTCCAACGAACGATGTTCACATTGATGTATCGTTAAGATACTGATGTAATTTGTAAAGTACTTTACAAAGCAGTTACTGAAGGGAATTCCTGCGTATTGTGAGACACCCAAGAGGCGATTTACCGTCCGGTCATGCTGCCTGGGTAGTTCATCAGCGCGCGCTCACACCCCAAAACAATCAACCGGTATAACACTGATCCGTTATCAGCATTTAATTTTGTTTCAGATCAACTGGATGAGCAACCCTTGCCTTAGTTCTTGGTTTACTTCGGGTGTTTTCATAAAACGATTATTATTGCATAATAACGCTTCAACTTTTATTTTAGACGACAAAAGAACCCACCCGACTATACACAGCTGTATGGCAAAATGAATGCCAATCAGTTATGGCTGACACAACTTACTGGTAGAAGTGATTCATCTGAACAGCTCAACATCATCCGTTTCCGGATTAATCAGTCGGAGTAGACAAAGCCAAAGTGCCTTCTGTACGCAACAGTCGCTAAAACCGATCTCTACCGCACCACCTGATGTTTAACTCGCACACTCCCTATACAGTGTAAACCAGATAAGAAGACCCAGGAGGCATGTGAGGGGAAGCATTTGTGGTTCAACCAGCCCAAGCTGGTTAACCAGAGGGCTCAATATTGTTGAACTGAAACCATTGATTTTCAAAATGAAAAATACGAAGCGACCCCGTTGGTAGCTTTTAAGCTGGGAACAAAGATATCGAAAGCACAAGGTGAGAAGAAGCTATGTGCAAGTGCAAAAACAGGAGCAATTTAGATAGAATATCTTAGAAAAGCACAGAGCTAGATTTGGATCAAAAACCAAGCGAAGCTCTCAACGTACAATGCATCCACAAGGCTAAAGTGAAGNNACACTCCTGAGGAAGGCCACCCGAGGTGGTTGAAACGTAGAGTATTACAACTTGCTCGTAACGTTGCGTTATTCCCAATCTGTTTATCAGTAGTGTGTAGCAAACTTGTCTTAATTTTATTTAACGTACTTGTCGTTTGTTTGTTAACGGTGTTCTTTGGATGTGCTGACGACCTGTCATTTCCAGAATGTCAGCACCTCCCTCACAACGCAATATTGCCATGTCAACACGATTTATGACACCCATAGTACGCTTTGGCATCACACGCTTCTAGTCTAGGCCATAGAACCCTTGCTTGCTGAATCTTCCAATGACTACGGAATGCCTCCATTTAGGCCGTTTATTCTTAGGCTACACCCCTCAATGAAATGCACTCGACAGTACAGCCTTACTCAACCGCTTTGAACTACTCGAACAGCAGCTGTTTAGAAATCTATCCACACACACTCTAGGCCAACGAAATTAGTACTTTAACACGTTTTAAACCCAGCTCGTGCCTGCTTCCTGAAGCGTCTCAGTTTCCGAAGTCGTGTTTGACCAGTAAGTAATCAAGACGCATCCTAGGCATTACAGATGAAAGCGAATCAAATACTGCACATCAAGGCGATATTAAGTTCAGGTTTCAGTGTGCTAGCCTTCGTCATAAAAGCGCACAACTAGCAGTCCACGAATAAGTCTGCTAACACATTGCTATTTACATAAGAGAATTCTGTGCAGCTTAATACAGTGACTTCTCTCTATCTCAGCTCGAATGAGACCACAGGCTGTTTTGATGGCCAAATCTAATTTGAACGCCGCGATCGTGAAAGCCTTGACCACTTAGTGTGATTCCTCTGGACAAATAATATGATATCATCTACAAACACTACCCTACTGATAAAAGAGTTCTTTAGCGGGTTCAGGACATCGAAGCGTCTGGTATTCAATAATTTCAGAGCGTATCTGTTAGCCATGCTGTCAAACACAACTGACTAGAGCTAATGCTAATATGCCGTTTCGCCTCAGTTCAGTGATACGGTCAAAATCTACACTTGATTCATAAAATTACACGTTTGCCTTTCCATTTATTTGTAGCAGTATAATTAACTTGAAAGACTTACCCGGACATCCAATCTTACAAAAATTACTCTGCACATTGCCTCAGGGTTCGGGAATGAAACGTATTTTCGACACCCACAAGGGAAGCATACAGAAACTGGTTATGTTCACCGTACTGCTGCTGGATTTCTCAGGCGACAACCTTGTGAGTCGAATTGCGATCCCCTTAGAATTTACGTTACTGCTTGGAAACATTGGCTTCAAAGACTCAGACATTAGACCGTCTGGGCAGAATTCATGACAGAATATTGTGAGAACTTTTCCCACGTAGCTCAACAGATTTTGGTCCTCATTACTGTTCATGCTTTGCTTGCTCTCCTAAGTCTCAAGCAAAGATACAAGGAGGACATCCTTTAATAACTGATGGACTGATTCTTGCTCCCGATTAAAATGAACATTTTGCCGGGTAAAGTATCCGGTAGCAGATATATCCAGCGTTTGAATCGAGGGGCTTAACTAGGTGCCTAAGCCTTGTCTCACCCAAGGCTGCGACGTCGATACTGAAATGGCTCAGTTCTACCACATTCAGCATGTTACGGCTTTCCGTTCGGCAGGTGTGGTGTAGATCCACCAACGAATGCACATTTCATATCCTAATGGACAGTGTTTTACGTCTACTGGCAACGGACTTACCCATCAGGAGAGTGTGATGAGCAAAACACTGGTTTCTCAGTTCAGTTATTGCTGAGCGCAACAGGTGCGCCGTAATACAGGGAACGCCTATCAGGGGTAGTATGAATTCTTCAATCATGCAGAATAATGTCTATGTATTCAGGGACAATATTTGGGTAGCCGAAGTGTTCTTCGTTTTTATGCGTCTCATCTTACCCTTTTATTTCGTACGCAGAATAAGGGAGTGTTGTAAATACCAATATAGTTCTACTGTATACCCACATCGTGTAGCGCTGCATGACCACTTCGACCATGCTAGTAGTGCAACAAGCAAAAAACAGTTTCTTTTTGTCTTGATACTTCCTTTTGAATTAAATGACATGGTTGAACAATAAAAGACTAAAATCGCAGTCAGCCTAACCATCCGGATCAACGTAATACACAGAAAGACGATCGGGCCAATAAAGCGGAGAACAGACATGAGGTGAACCACATGGATGTTAAAAGTAAGGTGGTTGTTCTTTGTATTTCTCAACACTGATAAACTGAATTTCACCCATTTTTAACTGTTCGATTCAGACAAAAAGAACATGGCTCTCTGACGCTGTCCTGCAAACAAATAGTATTAGTTTGATCTGAGCTCACGATAGCCTTCGCAGCTATAGTCACTCCATGTTCTCTGCTGCGAAAGGAGTAGAATGGTATAAAAATGAGTCACTGACATTTTACCTTTACAGGACTTCAGCTCACCTTAATTATTTACCGTCATATTACTTCAATGTTTTGCGGGCGCTCTGCCGTACATACGTCTAGCTTATTAGTTCATCAGAGACTCACCTTTAGCTTGTTTGTTATAAATTACTATCATATGTACTACCAATAGATAATCCGCTCCCATTCTGACTGTTATCTAGAAGACGTCTGATATCACGCTGCCAATTATTTGCATCTAGAATAACAGACTAGTATGGTATACATTTTATTATTAATTGAAAAGAAATAGTACACACACTTCTTCAAAAGAATCTGAAAACAATGACAATAAAGATAGGCAAGGAAAATGTAACGGAGAATACTGAACCCAGTGACTGCAAAATGCATGGCGTTGTGTGATATTCAAAACTTAGCAAGTGGCAACTTCTATCAATCAACTTGTCCAATACAGCCAGTATCACAGTCAGCAAATAAGAATGTTTCTTTGGAGTCGTTATTGAAGTAAAACAACTGCCAAAACTAAAATGTCTGTCGTGAAACAAATAGTTCCCCACGATACGGTTAATGCTCACGCATCCAAAGGCTGATACATCGGCCCAGAATACCACATCTGCCATGAACAGCGCATCAGTCAACGTCAAGTTCCCTGAGAAAAGGTGTCACAAGTCATAAGGGACCCGAAAATCATCTTTCATACATAAAAGAAGAGGGTCGATGGAATGGCCGCATTAGACACAGAAGTGTGCCGGGTTTCAAGTTACATGGTGGTCATAATAATATGAAGAACTTGGTCTGCTGAATAGTACATGATACAGAGGACCCACTTACTAGCAGGCTTGTGACAACTGGATTGTACTTTCCAACCTTCGTAGTTCAGACAGCCTAGGTTCAATAATAAACCACTATGCTGATATCAAATGCCACGGCTTACCAATCACGAACAGCGAGCACATTGAGCATGATAAACGAGATTGGCACTCACTCTAATACGCCCTTGTAGACCGTGTGACTGAAATTACTCTAGCTTTTGTTAATTCTGTGGATAGGTAAATGTGTCAGGTACAGTACATGTAGTGTGGTCCCGCAATGCTAATAACATAGATGATGTCTCATGGTCGACTGCAGCTACCACTATAGAGAACCCAGCGGTCACTCCGGCCGTCCTATAATTTTAGGACTTAATTCCGCAGAAGGTTGTATCCACTCAGGATAAGGCGAATAAAGATATTGAGGAAGGTATGATCGGGACACGGTGGTCAGCAGTCTGTCAGTGGAAAACTGGTGACTTTACATAGACCATGACTTTCCAACTCATTGTGGTGCTTTCTGATGGTTGGAAATAGTGGTGGCGTTGTTTGTAGCTCGGGTTGATGATTTTGGTATTGATATGTCCGCCGAGCTTGGCATTTAGGTTGCAAACGTTTCACCACCAGGCGAGGTGACATCATCAGCGGAAGGGAGTATGTGTGGCAAAACAAAATGTCGGCGCATTACATGCTAATACACTACTCCTTCCCATCGAGAGCACTGGCCTCAGTGCTCCGGACTGCCCTCCCCCTCTGACGGTATAGTGCACTCCCCAGCTACTTCCAACTCCTCGCAATTAATCGATCGATCCTGTCCTGTAGTATCCGGCTTTAAACGATTGAAATGTACCACTCTGAGTCCGGACCTATTGTCGTTAACGTCCCGTATAGTGCAGGTGGATTCGGAAATGATGTCGTGCACAACGTATGGCCCCTTCCACTCATAAAACAATTTTTTGGAATTCCAGTTTCTGGGACTTCCGCACGCAACCAAACTTTATCGCCGGGCTTCAAGGGGCTTCCATATGCTTTTCTATCGTAGTAATCCTTCTGTCTCCTTTGGGCCGTCCGCAGGCGTTCCCGTGCTTACGAATGTGCTTTCGCCAGTTTGTCACGTATCTGAACGCAATAGTCTGAGGTTAATAGGCTATCTGGCAACACTGATGATGTCACCTCGCCTGGTGATGAAACGTTTGCAACCTAAATGCCAAACTCGGCGAACATATTGTGGTGCTTGTTGATCCTCAGTGTACGGCTCTCTTTCTTGGACACAACCTCCACAACCAGAACGCGTGCCGGAATGCTTATGTCCCTCGTGAATGCGCTAAGCGAATCGTCCCCAGCCGCGTTTGGATAGGTCTGATATTACCTGGGGCAAGTCTGTTTACTCATGAGTTGCGCAAAGTTACGACAGTGATAGTTGGACTTTAAATAATCAGTTCACTTAGACAAATTTGGATGTGAATGTAGTTGGCTGGAGTGTCTTTGGGAAGTCGGAGTCACCGTAATACAAACCAGCGGATTGTACAGTCCGGATATTTGGATGTATTGCGGTTACTTACGTTCAAATCCAGTTAGTGAATCATATTCGTAATCAGATGCTGTTCCAAATGATGGGTGCGCCATTGAGGTTATCTAGACTTTTAAATGCTTACGTTTGCTGTCATACGAAATTTCTATCAGTAGCTAGTGTAAGTGAGAGAAGTTCCTGAACAGGTCACCACTTTGAGGGAGCTCAATGAGTAAAATGTGTCTAGAACGGATACAGAGATTTCTTTGCAGACAGCCGTTCGGTTTTTCCTTTGGTATCTGTAAACGGACTCGAGCTTTGTCATTTGGATGTTGATTCTCAGTCCGGCTAGTCCAGTAACTTTAGGTGTGCGTGTAAGCTTATCACGGGCCAGATCCTCCACCAGAAGACGAAGCTGATGGCCACAATGTCGTACAACTGCTTGCTTGCTCCCACCGCAATGGAACTTGCACTTTATCCATGGCAGTGGCAAACAGCAGAGATGATAGTGAGTTACCTTAGCAAGCACTGGGCCTGAACCGAGAAGAGCTGGTGCGTTTAATTGGAGATCTGTAATGTGTGATATAAGTGAAAGAGTGCCAAAGGTCTGGGCGTATCTTGTAAGTGATTGAAGTGGAATGGAATACAGCATATTGGACACGCCAGTGGAAGCCGCAAATAAACTGGACGCCTTCGAATAGAAAGTTAGAAGCACCACGAGCATAAGTGAAGTTGTTTAAAAGCATCTATCACAACGCAGACGTGTAAACAGAAGATAGGGCTCACGCAGGTCTGCGTTCCAAGAATGGCCAGTCTTGTGGAAACTACTTACCAACTTTGAATGTAAGCCAGTGCGTCCCATCTTACTGGGAGAGGCTGAATTATCCACTTTGAAATCAAAACGGATGGGAGGGCGGCGCAAATGAATTAACCAAAGCTCTCTCAGCACAGGTACATTGACATATGCTGCGAATCCACATGCTTGCATACACCTCAGACATTCGAGCAGTAGCTCGTCCAAACCTGGAACTAAGGTTATCATGCACTTTCTGGTGCGGTATATCAGAGACCACTCCGGATGCAACCTAGTACGAGACCAACGATCTTTTTATTGTGTGGCTCAACTAGCATATCGGACCAGAATTCACTGCATAAGCTCAAGAGACCCCCGTTTGTTTTATGAGCTTCCTTCTAGTTTCCTTGAAGCTTGGGAAGTTTGGTGCTATAGTTTTTGGACGAATTCACAGTTAACCATCCATGTTTGCTCCTTGGCAGTGTAGAATCCTGTTGCCATAGCAGTGCTCCGTCTATTACTCGTTTGCCACCAGCCGGAAAAAGACCGAGCATCTTTCATGTTGAGTACTTTTGCGATATCATACTGCATATCTCTACACGAAGACCACGCAAGATTATGGGTTATCATGATGTATAGAAGCCTCTTCGTTCGGTTTGATTTGGGTTACCGCGGTT
Organism: Paragonimus westermani; assembly: GCA_008508345.1. Taxonomy (NCBI): domain Eukaryota; kingdom Metazoa; phylum Platyhelminthes; class Trematoda; order Plagiorchiida; family Troglotrematidae; genus Paragonimus; species Paragonimus westermani. The sequence goes on along the minus strand of QNGE01002454.1, from coordinate 27,639 downwards.
TGAGACAAAGGGTCAAGTCGGTCATGTTTTTCTGCTTCACTGCGTTTGACAGTAGAGTAATGGTTCTGTTGATACTAGCAGCTGAGCTTACAAAACAACTTAGTTCACATAAACTCGCCGAAAAACTGCAGCAATTGTCTCAGGAACTGAGGTAGAGACGAAAATGAAGTTCACATCTCGTGGGAAACGACAAAGGCAGTTTGTCAGCCAGTCTCGAGGAAGAGGCAGATTCTTGCTGAGATTAGGTGACCTTGCGATTTTTGTGTGTTTGGGCTAGCCGCAATTTTTGTTCTGTCGGCTAAGATCAACCGTGACTGAGATTCGCGCTTACAGTTGGTAAAGTTGAAAATTTTCAAAATTCAAGTTCCTACTTCATTTACTACTCCATTGTTGGGTCGACGTTCACGAATAGCAACCGAAAAACAAGTGTCAGATGTGCACATCAGCCGCATTCCGCAACTATGTAACCCGTTATGTTCTCTACTTGTTTGTGGATTTCAGCAGAGAGGTGCCGGTGGTGTTTGCTTTTCTATTATCGATTCTTACCAGTGTGGTGAAATAATTCGAAGCGATTTACACCAACTGCAGTTGATGGGATTTTAGTTAGTCAAAGCGTACACGGATGATGTTCAGCCTGCATTACAAGGAGGTGGTTCAGTCAGCGATTATAACGTTATGTAATGTTTCGCAGTGCTGTCAACTGACATTCGGGTTCCATTTTGGCTGTATTATACGCCTTGTCGGACATCATATCGTCCCTTACATTTTTCTGGTATGACAAGTGTATACGGTGTACGTTGAAGTGATGATTCCAATAATATGGTGTCTTCTGATTTTATTATGAAACACCATTTATTTTGTATCGTCAGATAAGTACCGTTAGCCAATTGTGACAAAACTGGAGGGCACAGTAGCCATTCGTCAAATGTTTCGGCATGTAGACGTGTACTGTTCATTTCACTGTAAAAAAGCAATTTTAAATAGCGTTGTGCGCACCGATAAGTCGCCACTAAACTAGACAGACTGAACCTCGGAGTAACCAATTTTAAATATATAGGTGCGTAAATTCATGTTACCAACGAAACAGAAAATTGCATGTAACTTTTTATCTGCACATTGCTATACCAATCACTACCAGCTGTGGTGGTCAACCAAACCAGTTTTCAGATTAAGTAACGTATCATTTTAACTGGGCGAATAGTGTAGATCGGCAATTGTACATCCATGTAGGATCTTCATACTTCACATTAACAGACTAATGCAACGTTTTTTAAACAGCGTAGGTTCACAAAATTATTCAAAACCCCCTAAGCACATTGCCCTGTCTTTCTCAGGTGGTATAATCTTTCTTATCCAAGGATCCTGTGCCCAATTTTGCTTTCGGTTTGGTATGTTAGCGCCACTTGCAGATACCCTTCGATCTGAAAGTGTGAATGACACCACCCGTCACTCGTAGTCACGAAAAAATTCTGTCAGATAAGACCAACCTAATAGAAGTTAGCCAGAACTGGTCAAGGTTTTATTAGAAGCTCACTACTCATTACACAAAAGTAGAAGTCCCGGGTTGTCAAGCAGATCTGGGAGAACTAGTAAACTAGCATATAGCAGTGTCGGAGGGTGATGTCAGTTGCAATGGTTAACAATCCTAAGGAGGTCACAAATTCAGAGTGGTATACTTTTTTTCGAAAATGGTGAACAATGGAAGTTCTACCGTTACAGGCTAACAAGGACATACAAAAACACAAGTAGAAAGGCGTGCTCTCCCTGCCAAAGTGATAACGGTGTAGTATCAATCCTAGCACGAGCCGAATCACGATTACTTCTGTGCTTTCCGCTCAGGTCTTTTGACTGATAACACGCAATAACATAATAAAACCACTAGGTTTCCTGCTAGGTTTACCATGCTTCAGTCAACAATCAGCCGCTTGGTATAAAGTCAATCGGTTATTGAGACTGTGATTAACAGAGCTGAACTGAGTTCCATTAAGCAAAGCTTCATTGATAATGAGGACGTTTTTTTGTTTAGGAACAGCACCTATTTTGGTCATGGGTGTCGCATAGCGATTCTGCCTATCAGGCAACCCATCGCGGTTCGCTATATCATACTGCGTAACATCAAAGAGACAAATGGTGTATCCATAGAGTTCAGCCATGCATTTTATTTGGGTACAAGGCACCTGTCGAAGATACCATGCTGCTTTCCAGTTCAAACTTCTAAGCACAGTTCTTCATGTAAAGGTTGGTTAGCGTTTGGCATAGTTACGTTGCCTGTTGGGCACTATAGAGCACATATTCAAGGCAAAACGTGGTAACACCATGTTTTAAAACATTAACTCCGTACAGGCACAATATCCGGGATTTATTTATAGTAAATGGATTGCCAAACACTGAAGTGGCCAGTCCGGTGGGATAATTCAAACCGTTGTTTCTTAATATGCAACTGACTGTGTAAACACTGACTGTCTCATTCACAACACAACAAAAAGCGCTAACCCTAAGCAACCACACTGCTACAATATCTTAAGTAGTGATGAATTAAGCGGAAAAAACAGCTTATCTTCCACAGTTGCGCGTCAATCTGGCTGAGAGAGACATAATCAATGACAAAAAATTGGTTCTGGTCAACCTGATATGGAATTTGCTGGACACTGCTGTTCACTGTTTCTATCGTATGATAGAGAATTAATCCAAGTTTCTTCTAAGATATTTTATGGCACCGTAGCTGCTTAGTAACTTACTCAGTTATGATCACATCATTGAAGTTAGTACAATAGCCACCACCATTTATTCGTTCAACTAAACCATTGATACACTGACCGAACCTGTTAAGTGCATCAATCCATTATGATCGCTCTGCTGATTCTAGTCACTTTTGATACCGACTCATTTTTTGTTAAACCTAAAAATGGAGGGTTTGCTCATGGGCTAGTGAAAATATGCTTCACGAGCTACAGTGACAGTGGCAAGTGCGATTCCGTAACCGTCTTCTGTGAGGTTTCAGGGTACCAAAAGCTATCATAGTCCATTATTCTCCTATTGGATGGTAGTTGCTGAGAAATGTGTGATACAGCTCATGCTGCAGAGACGTTTCAGCTGGCATCCTGGAAGGGGTAATACCACTAGGTGAGTAAGCGTCAGTTAAGTCATCAGCCGTAGCCAGAGAGTAGCGAACGAAAATCAGCTTTCCCAAAAGCTTCCACTATTCCGTCCGTGCAAGTAACCGAGCGAGCTATGTCAGTATCCTTTAACATGATAGTTTGAAGTATCTCTAATCCAAGACTTTGTCAAACAGTGGTACTTCATAGAAAAACAGCGGATTCATACGTTTGTAAATGCGTGAAGCCTCACATCCGGAAAAATCGGGGCGTACAAAGCATACAGACTGTATGTGATTACAAGCGGCCATTCTTTGGATTTGTTTACGATTGAGTGTGCAAGTAGTGACATGCGTCTGTTTTGAAGAACAACAGACATCCTTGAGACGGTGCCGCAGCGCATCCTGTGACTGTAATCCGCCTCAGGAAAGACGTAGTTTGCTGAAGCCACGGTCTGTGAATACAACGCTTGCTGTTTCATGTGTCGATGTTGGTTACCAAGGTCCACGCTTTTTTCTACACCACCACATGTGATCTCTCTTTCAGTCATTATTCAAAGCTTTGTACGTTTGATGAAATCTTCCAAAATGTTCTTCAGAAGACACTACTGGGTTCATCGGTCTTCTTGACATGCTTATGTACACCAATGGAAATCTCAACGTTGAATATGAGTGACACAAGTGTCACAAACCCCTTGGACTCTCACCAAGATTGTGGGTAGTCTCTGAACTGAATAACAAAGGTAACGTGCACCAAGATTACCTGCTCAGTACACCTCCCTGCAACAACAAGTCATGGATATCGTATTTACTTCAGGGATGTCGCTGAAGTATATTCAAACTCCAGTACCTGGAATAATCTTCTGGTTTCAACTGACATCACGGAGTCTCGAGCAGAGATTTCTTGCAGAGAACAAGTATTCCCAATAGCCTGGCAATGGAGCAGGGGAAACAGAAGAAAGTAGTGCTAATAAACCGGTGACAATGTAATTTATGCAGTCAGAAAAGATAAATTTTATTTTAAGAAGTATATAATAAACAATATGAAGTATTTGACTTCTGCAACTCGCACATAATCGGTGATGAACACCATTCAAATTACAATCTGTTTAAAAGCAAACTGTGATACCCTTGAACCAGGCGCGTTGAACGGAATCACTGCTCCATGAGGTGTATCAACTGGATTCTAACAGGTTTAAAGATTTTCCGTGCTTCCGGGAACACATCTTGATTGCTTTATATGCAATATAGGGTGTGACTGATATAAAGAGGAATTTGTGTGACCAAAAAGGCTACCTGTTCAAGCCAAAACACCATATTAGGAGTTCAACGATTGATAAAGTGCGTCAAAATAACATCTTAGTTACGCCATATTTCTTTTTCGTCATTTTGGACGTTTATCAAAAGACAAATAATTTTGCAGTTTCCTTCCTAAGTAGTTTTTTTAAATACGCAATTACTTTATTAAAGTACCAAAAACCCCAACATCCCTTCTATACCCCATTAGTATTTTCCGTCTTCTCTTTAGTGGATTTGAGGTGGAATGATAACTTTTCTACCAGCTCAGTATAAGTAGTAGAAGGGAAAATCATTAATACCTTTTAGATTACTGTTAACCTATTAATCCTGCTACACATAAAATTAAACAGGTTTTGAACTTGAAGTAGACGAGTTTGTAGAAGTCACTAAAGGTTAACAAAATTAGTTTTACTTGGGCAGGATTTGAACCATGCAAAGTAATTGTAAATGACAGTTAGATAACCCAAAGTGTTAATTTGTGACACTTCGCAAAGCCTGAATTTTCTCCTCCACTTTCAAGCGGATTCTTTTTCGCAAGGAACAAAAACACAGTCGTAATAGAGAATCCATTTTTCTTACTGCCTGTAAATTACTTACGAGGCGTCAACGTTAACGATGTAAACATCTGATGAGTTTTTAACTCAACAGCTTTGGAAACCCTAAGAGGTGACTTCAGCTGTTTCAATTATTATTCAGCTTGCCGTTCAACATGTTCAGCTGTATTCAGGCGCATTCGCCACCCAATTTTTGTTTAACATCATCTTGATAAGATGAAATCAGTTGTCTCTATAGGCATGCAAGACACGGTAATTCAGGTGGCGTTCAATTTAGATTTATGTACAAACTGATCCTCCGGTGTTACCAAAGTGCATGTATTCGCAAAACAATTCTGAATAGACCAGAAAACCTCCACCTCATAGCCTTCTTCAGCAAGTTCATTATCGTAATGCGTTTACATCGGGAAACAAACGTGTAAGCTTATCATCCTGATATGAACAGTATCTGGAATTTGTTGTTAATGTTTAGACCTGGACCACTAGAGAAAATCATAAACGTAGAAAAACCTCTGTGCAGAAGGCAACGGTATTTTGTCCCTTCCCACCACAGTGTAGAGGATACTGAACAAACTTAGTCAATACCAATAATATTTTGTACATAACAAATTATCACCTAACAGATTGCATTCCACAAATCAAAAGTGATAACACAGGAATCGTCCACCGAAAGTCAAGTGCATAGACATACCCCCTTTGTAATCAGTGACTTCTCATTTTGGAACGCATTGTATGCGGTCGATTGAGTTCAGAGCTCTAACATTCTATCATACCAACACAGGTGTAAGGAATGCCCCTTGTTACAAGTCTTCTGACCACTGTCCCGTCCTACTTTCACAAATTTATCTGTCAGAAGTTTGATTAATTGTAAACCAATATTCTTTGTTGACAAGATCACACGTCAGTCGCTTGTCTTGGTCATCTTCTTCTTTGTCTACAATCAGAGAGAGGTAACCACGTGAATATCTTTCTTTCTCCTTCTTTGTAGTTATATGATCATTAACTCGAAAAATTTATGGAGAAGTGTTAGTGGAAATTCCAGAAAGGCTAACATCTCTACGATGATCTTACAATTTAATGACTTATGGCCCCATCGCGTTTTTTTACCACAAAATTAACAATGTCGAGGCAACGAGTTAGGTGTGGTTTTCGATGTTAGTTAGTAGCAACAGACCAGTTCAGTACTTTTGAATACAGTTTTCTAAATCTCTTGAGTAATATGTGCATTTCATTGGATCGAAGAAGCTTTCTTGAAAAGATTGCGTACATAAAATTCCAGTGGCTTAAACTTACCGCTGCTCACACCTCATCGTAGCCTTCGCATCCGAATAAGCCTTCCGGCTATTCCACTTCGAAAGGAAGCAATAAACGCGATGTTAGCTCTCATTACATCTCACTAGCGCAAATTCCTTTCCCTGTCGGAATTTCCACTTTGGTCTTTAGGCTTGTAAGGCTAGCGTATTACTCACAGCGCTGGTAACTTTACACGATGAATGTGACCTTCAGTAGTTTCCAGACGCTCAAATGTAGCCTTATGTGAATAGCGTTCAGCTTGCCCGATCACTTTTAGGGAAATTAAAACCCAGATTTTTTGTTCATACCAGTCGACAACCCCTGACCAGGAGCTTCTCAGTTGGGTTAAATTTAGGGTATTCATGGAGCCAATTGAGTAGCCAAAACACTGCTTACACAGAGTTGTTGGTTGCGGTCAAATATGGGAGATGTTCAATTTTAAATGATCTATGTCCCCGACGTTTAATAGGCGGTTCTATTTTTGTGTAAGTGATCAGTTTGTCTTACCGAAGAAAACAAGTCGAACTGTTCGTTAGTGGCCTCAGCTGCGATCTCAGCGGCATTACTTCGCGGGTTTCTTTACAGCAGTGCTACAACTGGTGGTTTGTTTCGACATTTTTACCAGCCGTTGTTTGCAACCTACGCCTGATAATAGATTTTATTGCAGCTTGAGAAGTTTCAAGCTAAGTGGACTTCAGTGACTCTTGTTTTGACGAGCGTGTGTCTGGGGCAGCCTGTTTTTCATTTGCTACATGCATCATTAACGGTTAGCTTCCTGTGTTAATGAGTATTGTTCCGTACGCTTAAAGATGTCACGCATGGGAGGAACAGTTCTCTAACCTAACATAGCCTGAAAACAAATTGGTCATCCCTTATGGCAGCTCCCACTGCTGTGACGTCTGCTGATGATTTTTGGATAGCCGTCACTCAACTGCGTGTTGGTGTGTGTACTTGTGCGTTAACTGCCAGAAGTAATAATCCTCACAAACGAGATTTGCTGTGCTTATGCATTCCCCATGGTGTTTTACCCCAAGGACCATTCATTCTTTTTCCTCCACTGGTTAACGCACGCTACAAACACCTGCTACCAATTTGTATACTGTGTGAGTCACGGGTTGCGTTTTCAATCAGGTGAACATTACCGCTTCATTTTTGATTGTTTGTCACTTTCACCCTTAAAGGTAGACTTAGCGGGAACTGTCGGTTATGTGACATGTTTATACCATCATACTCACTACGACTGGTAATTAAACGCATCGACGGCCTCCTGAATTCTTTTCTTTTGAAGTGAAGTGCCACTTACTGATGATGAGACGGGTTAAACAGGTGCGTTTTTGACCGTGCGCTAGCCAAAAGGGAATTCCAGTGAAATCCTTGATATTTGTCCCGTGTGCTCCTGGTTTTCGTTTGGCTGCAAAAAACCTCAATTTTTGACGAGACTTTTCTGACATTTACTTATCGGTTTCAAATGAATTTTCTGTTGATGGTGGTGGGCGAAGAAATTAGACGTGAGATACCCTGAAGTGACCAAGATATTGGAAAAGTTTTGAGGAAAATTTCGGTGTTTGATTCCCACCTATGCATACTGTTGTGAGAAAGAGCTTAAATTTACATCGGAACCGGTCAACTTACGAAGGAAGTGAATGGTTTTAAATGAGTGAAGTTGACAACTCGGTTACTAGTTCCACAATGGTTACAAGGCACCTCAGTTCGCTTTAAATAACAACGGGGGAATGGATGAAGTTACTCCGTTTCCGTGGAATCGGCAGAAACTAATCTGGTTCTTGCAAACAAGGAATATAAGTTAAAGTTCATTTAGGAATAACGGTTGTAAATCTGCGGTCTTCTGGTTGGTTAATAACAACTTATATTACTTGCACTGTTTTTATAAGTACGCTACACCTATTCATACAATTAGTTGACACAGGTTGTTCAGAGGTTTTACCATGTTTCGCATTCTTTCTCCCTGTTAAGTTTATTTGTGGCAAACCGACTTGGACTTCCTGCTGCCTGCGCGACCACTTGTTTCCATGTTAAACCAACATTCCGTTCTGCCGATCGTCCTCAAAGTGGACCACAATCTGGCTGCTACCTCTTTGTTTGCTCTTCAACCACCTGCGCTAGGTGGGCTTGGTCAGCTGCCTCAGACTCAAGCACAAATGGAAGCGGCCAATCGTCTTCGTTGGCAGTCGGAGCTTAATTTGTTGCAATCAACAGTCGATGGCGTGCATGCAAAAACCGAGGTTTCAACGGAACCGACTTCTGTCGAGTTTGTAAATTTTTTGTTAGCTGGTATGACCGTCAGCATTGAACTACCTGCTGTGTTCTGGTATTTATCTCATATCTACTCTGTACTCCTTTCTGGATTAATTGCGCTAGCCGTTGTGCACCTAGGAGTGGATTATGCGACAACCGGTCTTCTGATTAAATACTCCACTTGTCTAGACGGGCATGTTGACTCCACAGTAAAAGGAAACGTTTCGAATTCCCTGTTTTATGAGGAAATAAAAAGTAGTCTGATGTTGGTCAAGTCACCTGTGCTGCTTCCTGCTTGGACTTTGTTCCTCTTCAGTGTTGTTGCATTCATTCCTACGTTGTGCAATGTGCACTGTTCTTATGCCTTTGGTATATCCGCTATTCGCGTTAAACCAACCAGTAAACCAACGCCTGCAGTTTTAGAGAAAACCAGTTCCATTTCAAGTAAGACATCTAGGCAGACTTGCATTGAAGGCATATCGTCCCCACCCAGACCGAAGTTGTATAGCCATCACTTCAAACCACCCTCACAAAATTTCTACGTCTTGCTCGGCATTTCTTGTACCATATTATCGAGCGCTTTTCGCATACCCATACAATGTGAACTAGTTCGTCTGTTTTGGAATAACAGTGAACCACTGTGTGTGATATCTATGGCATTGTTCGTTTTCCAGTTTATTGCGTGGTTAATCGCGTGGGTTGCTTTCTCATCTCAGCAAACACCTCTGATTCAATGGCAGGCACATACACGCACCAAGGATACCCCATTTAATAGGGAAAGTACCATTGTGCATAACCAAGACGATTCAGCTAAAGTGCATCAAAACCGTTGCCTTCCAACAAGGAATACATCCTCACAGCAACCAGATCCAGTCAAAGCGCCTTTGACCGCAGACTCACACTTGTGTGGATCTTTCCCCTTAAGCACACCGCAGCGGAATGTTTGTTTCTCTCCCATGCGAATGATGCGAAGCAAGAGTGATCTGCCCAGTTTTGAGGAACCAGCCCCAAATTCAACTTCTGGGAGTCCTGTAAGTGGGAACCAACACCATAGAGACATAGCTTGTCCATTGCTAACCGAAACCCAGTCAAATAACACTATTGTGGGTCTGAGTAAGTACGTTTCGTCCACCGAAAGTCAATTGTCTAAGACGCCAAATGCCGCTGAATCGTCAGCTCCAGCTGATAATTCAATAGGACTATCACACAAACAGAAATATGGTAGTACTTGGAACTCATCCGGATTGCATGTATCGCCGTCCGAATTATGCCGGGCAAACGCATCTAAAAATGAAGTAAAAATTTTTACTGATGACTTCGGTTTGCAATTTCCTGTGTATAAGGTAGACGAAATATTACCTTCTCCGCACCACTTTTATCGTGGCAAGCTTCTGAATCGTGACCCTAAGCTGCTATCGGGAATAAATGGACATTACGGAGAAAATCTGGACATGAACCTTCAGCACTTTAATCAAGGCTACTCTGTGTCATCCGACAAAGTGTACACACAACCACCTATCAATCAAACACGCCCATATACGACGGATTCATCCGGCTCCAGTGACTCAGCTTGTAATCTAAACGAAACACATATCGGACTATCCTCTCCCCAATCGTACCAAATACAGTTAGCTCCTTTGGACATGAGTTACCAGAAAACAGAGGTACCAGAGTCTCTAGAATGCCGCTCGCCGCTTACCAAACCCAGTGTACCTTGTTCAACAATCAGTTATGTTTGCGTGCACGATGGACAGTCTTATACAGCCGACTGCTGCTTTTCCGGAAGTTTCGAACAATTCAATCATGAAACACATGAAAATCCTCGTTTTTGGAAGATGGGAAGCGTACAGTCGAGTCAACTTTTTGAAACCATTTCAACAAACCGAGCACTTGAAAATAATCTTTGTAGTCAAGTTTAACCCAGGAGCCCTGAAATTATTAATGCTTCAAGCTTGTTCGATGTTTTATTCATCGTTTAATTTTTTGCTCCTTCTCATTACAGTCTCGCAGTTTACACGCAGTTGTTCTTGACGATTAACTAACAATTACTGATTTCAAGTTATCCTCGGAGTCACTGTACGATTTTTTCACCCATATCTTCATTGCGGTTTAATAACGTTGACGCCCCAAAACCTCTTTTATATAATTTCTTTGATAGTTATGTTCACTTTGGCCAACGAAACATACACGCATTATCTATAATCTTTATACAGTTAACAATATACAATTTTCGTTCATATTACACAGACTACCGACCAGATTGACATCACCTTTGCATAGACTTAAAAAAGGATTCGTTGGGCTGTGCCACATTTTAGTGACGCTTTTCTTGTAAAACCGTTTTTGACCAAAGGTTACAGATAGTACTAGTCTCGTTGATCAAACAGCGGAACTCATTTGGAACCGGCTTCATTTTAACTTTCTCTTTAAACGATCACCAGTTCATTTTCCCAGTCCACCTAATTCTGTCAATCGGACCTAGCCATAGTAAGCAACAGTCATCATTCCGGCCTATGGAAGTGGCTTATCACTCAAAACGATTATTTTAACAACGTACATTACCAGTGGATTGTAAGTAAAACTGACAGCCACAAACAACTGCGAAACAAAAGCACCATGCTATGACAAAACATGCTAGTTTCTCAATACCACAGCTTTTACGTCTGTTTTAGCCTTGATTCGGTTTTAAATCAGTGGAGATCCTTTTTGATCTCTTGAGGTGGACAACCGACCAAATGCTAGCGAGTCTTCTGAGGAGTAACACTACAGATCAGAATACGAGTTTGCATATCTACAAGAAGTATTAAAGGTATCGTAGAATGATCTCAGACGTAGGCTGTGGTGGGTTGGTAGTGTGAGTGCTTAAATTTAAAATATTTTCTTTTGCTATGCCACCGGATTAAACTGAATATATTCTGCTAACGGCTGTTCTCAGTTTACGTCGTGAAACCTCCAAATTCAAGACTTCAGCTACATTTTCCATTTCCGCTCCCACATATTGGTCTCATGCGCACGTTTCTCAGTTCATTTCAGTACATAACAGAGAAATAATAAGCAACAGACAAATTCGAAAGGATGACACTTCCGGTAAGTCTACTCCAGAAGGACGCAGTATACTCGAGCCGTCCTTCTATCGGTATTCATCCGTATTGTAAATCCTTGTCCAATTCGGAATTCGCATTCCTGCCCTCATATTTCCAACACTACCCGGTAAAGTCAGTGACCTCACAACAAACACGACCAAATGATCAATAAATAGTAATGTTAAATAATAATGCCCTACCGAAACCTTAGGTGAATACTGTTCAGGTTGTCTGACCATTTCGAAAGGAGAGTTTACGGAGATTCGCCGTTCACAACAAACGACAATCCCTTGTTCAGGACCTATCAGTTACACTGAAGTTAGTGACTTGATTAACCCAACTACTCAAGGTTTAAACAAGTTGTAGTATAATGTCCTCTTTCGGAAACGGTTAGCCGAAAGTCGCATCTGACTACCGAGGCCGCTGTCACGTGCAGGTGGTGTTCAGTTTGCGATAATCTAAATCTCCGAACTTTTGCTAACGATCTATACCAGGAAGTTGGAGACTTAGATTATTTCAAATTGAACACCACAACTGATCAAAGCTTCCGCATTCAGATAAACTTTTCGGCTGGTTCATTTCAAAAGGAAGCAAGAGACTGAAAATCGCTTTCATTAATGCTTCTCAGTAGCGCATATATTTGTCGGAGTCAGAAATTGCACTTCGATCATTGGGTCTGTGCGACTAACAGGTTTACCACACCGCTGGTAACCTCACAATAAGCACGACCGAATGATTGTATCAAGAAGCTCAACCACAACATAATGTGAATAACGTTCAGCTTGTTCCATATTCTACAAAGGAGAGTGAATTTGAAAAGTATGACTACAAGGTAGAATTAATTTCTCCCGCAATTATAGTTGAACAGTGTGCAAAGTAAATACGTGTCGTACTTCCTGTCTTCCGACTATTCTGTTCAACTGGTTCAAAAGGGCATGATGTTTTGACAGGCATTGTAATGGGCGAATTGCCAAAAATATGTGAAGATCTATGGATTTGGCATCCTATTAAAACATGGCTCATCAAGCTGGAGAATTTACTTTTAGAAAAAAGTTGCTGGTGGACAGAAATTATGAGTCTTCCGGACCCACCTTGCACGTGCGCGTGTGTTATACGTTCTCTTTTTCTTGTATCATCTTTTTGTTTTGAAAGCGCCGCTGTGTATACAAGACTTGTAGAAACAATAAATTTGCAAGCCAACTCGGTTCATATCAGATTTTAATGCGTGCTACACAGTGGGCTTTCCTAGCTTTTATCTGACAAAATATTATGCTAACTGATCCGCATACTTTACGTCCACATTTAAATTAGCTACGTTTTGACTGACACCAGGGAACAAGTGTGGATGGAATGTCAGACGTTCAAAGGTGTCTTGTTAGTTAGGTATATAATTTTTTAATGTTATGGATACAAAACAGACAGCTAAAATCTGCCGTGAATCTGTGTGCATAGAAAATGCAAAATCAGGCTGCATACATAGAAGGTTCGTGGAAAATTGGCGAAGCTATATCTGGGGACTATATCTTTTAGGGAAAGTTTGCAGATCATGGGATGGCGGTACACTTGGTTAACATAGCAAGTACCAAGCTAATATTGTCGACACTTAGTTAGATAAAGTCTTAAGTGAAGAAAATAGCCACTTGTCTGCATTTGTCTTTTTCACAATCAACAACAAACCATACCGTCGCATGTGCTACTAAGCGTCATTGGGTAAGCAGAAACCCGGCAACTGTTTGGTATGTGGGCTCAATATGGGGCTGCACAGAAGAATTGTTTCTGAGATGTCACTGGCGTCAATTTGGGTGACGTTAACACGCGGCTGAACTTTCAATGATTGAAAGAATTTGGCAATAATTAGCCTTGTTTTATACGTACATGAATGAATGTCTGTGTATGTTGCATTGAAGTATTTCTACGTAAAGTGTAACCTTCAGAGAATCTCTTTAAGACGATCACATCAAGGCAAAATTGACAGTTGACAAAGATATGCTTAACAGCCACCGAAAGGGGAACCAGAAGTTTAAGGATAGAAAGAGGCCTAAGCGACTAAGATTGATATATTGTATTGTGAATGAGAGAACCGGAAATAGCCTTCGTCTGACGAAGACTCCTTAAGTTATGGCTTGTGAAAAATGAATCGCAAAACAACCATGAATGCTCAGGCGTCTTGTGGTTGGACCTGAAGGCGCAGTAATCCACTGTATCTGGAGACCAACAGACACTATCATCATTGTTACTGTGTATGTACACGTGTGTCTGCAGAGTGGAACTCAATCTCTGACTCATCTCAGCATTTCAATGAAACACAGTACATGATCTCTGATAACCAGAAGAGGTTTTCATCGTGGGAATCCTACTCAACTCGTCAGACAATATATTTCTGTATCATATAGGATTAGCTTGAATATCCATCTCTCCATCAATGCTTTAATTCTGCGAACCAGAGAAGGAATTCTGGGAAATTAACAATAGCCAATCTTCAAGCTTCTGCTTTGTACTCCAGAACTTAACGGTCCTTGGCTTTATGCTACAAACACCCTCCAAAACTTTTCGAACGAGCATTTCTGTGTACGCATCTCGTGTAGTAACGTAGCGCTTGTCAACTGTTAAACGTGTGCCGGTCAAACGTAGGCATTAATTGCGGTTTAATCGGACGAACTGTGTTCAAGCAACAACCAACACAAAGATCACTTTCGAAGAATGTTCAGGAATGCACCACGTTCAAAATGGCCGGTGAATCTGAGTGAATCAGAATTCCGAAGGACCATTAGACTGTTTCTGTAGAGTTCCACGGGTGACCGATTGCATGAAAATCAATCTATTATTACCAGGATTATATACCACCAACTCCCAAACAGTACGGCTCTAATTACGATTTTGTCGTAGTTATCATCGCTGATTATGTGCCCATACTCATAGCTGAAATTTCAGTTTACGAGATGTATAAAAGGGTCGCCTAATTTGTTTTAATTTGAAAGTGTTAAAGAAACTTTCTATCAACGTTGTTTCACTGTTAGACTTGGGCTCTTAACGGTCAATTACCCACCTTTAAATGTCAACTAATTTCATTTATCACACATTCGGTTCGAGTTACAGTTATTACATTTAAGAACCATTTCAATTGTCTTAGGTGACAAACAGTACCCAAAGTCATCTGCCCAATGGATTGAAATAAAGCGGTGCCCTCTGTGGCGTCAGTTCATGATGAGAGGATAGAGAGGCATAGTCTCTTGCTAGGAATCATTTGGGCAGATTATTGCTGCGCACACAACCGTTGGTCGCAAATCATTCCAGTGAAATTATTCATCCTTAAACCGCGTGCGAAAGTCATGTTCATTCATTTCCAAAAGAGCTAAACCTGTTCGCAATAGGTCAACATGTGTTTTTTATTACTGCATTTGATATGAAGGCGTATCAATGCTGGAAAGTATGTCATTCTCTGAATATATATTACTGGCCATACAACGTCTAGTATTTACAAGATAGGCTTGTATTACTGACAAGCGTCAGTGTTTAGTGTTTCGTGCTGTCTTCCCAATAATTCGGCCTCAGTTTCCATACGGTTTAACAGTTTGTTCAAACAAACAACTATAGTAGTACCAAACTAATAGCAGTGTAACCAAGGCGCAATCACAGAGTTCTGCAAAAAAGTTTTTGGTGTGATTTGGAGTAGAACTCGACTGTGTAGGTTGTAAGCTTACCGTACTGATGGAAATCCATTTTTTCGTTCAAAACCGCCCACTTCCTCAAGCAGTTGATTCTGCCTTATCAGAACGGGCGGAAGTTTCCAGAGCAGTCAACAGGTAACCTTCGCTATTTGTACATTGTTTGGCCTTTATTCTTCATAGTTCATTGGTGGTTTGGTGATCTCAACTACCATTTTCGGTAGATCTCTTATGACTTTCTGATTAGAGATTGTTTGTGGGCTGCTATGCACAATACGAAGACCCTATAATTTTCATCTGAACAGACACGTTTTTAAAGCTGAACAAAGTTGCATTTTGCAACCATCTTTTGGTTTGTCTTGGAATCAACTAACGGGGACAGTCGCGTTAGTTTTGGGATCAAGCGTTTCCGTGTCAGTTATTATAAGGGGAGAATCCGATTTCTGTCGAGCGCAATACTGTACTGTGGACGAATCAACGTATCTGTAGAGGGTTCACACAACATACTAAGCATCACTACATATGTGCATCACTTGAGAGAAGTTGAGACATTTTGGTGCGGAGTACCATCAGCCTATAAACAGTCACTGACAGAACCGTCGTCACCATTTCGTTTACCATTACGTCGAAATTCAGGTACAGACAATCAATCATGCTGATTTCCTCTGACACAACGGAATTCCTTTATACACATACACACTGTATAGTACTGCCAATAAAGACTCGGAGAACGTGAATTATTCAAAGCTATAGTTTAGAAGAGACCCAAACCGCGAAAAATCTGCACTCTAACCGAAGACCAGAGTTTTTCTCAACCGGGCCCCTTTTAACCTGCCAAATCTGCACAACTGCTCATACGCTCTAACTGACTGTCTAACATTGCATGGGCTGTAATTGATTATGACTCCGATTTACATCCCCTGTTAATTAAAATGTGAGTAACACGTGCACAAAGGAACAATTTTGTAGGCACTATTTTAGCCAGTAGTAACGTAAAAATAACACTCATGTTAAAGTGCAACACAAGCGCTCAGTTTTACAAAAACAGGTACATCGGTATGTTTTTGTCAGTTTCTTCAATCCGACGTTAATTGGACCATTGATTTACTGTCCAGATTTGTTAAACAATAAAAGTACCATATCTGCCTATAAGTCACCGTTCACCCTAATAAATGGTTCCTTACTTCTAAAGTTAATCGTCTACTCTGCAAAAACAAACGTTCGTCAATTTGTGCATTATTCCTTCCGTAATTAAAACTGTCAACAATTGCCAAAAGATTGCGAACCACAGTCCAGACTGACGTCTGTGTAACGAATCCGTATTTCGCTTTGAAACTTCCAATCAAATCTAACTTTTGCTTCTAGAGTTCGCATGTTCGTTTCTCAATCTCTGAGATTAGTGAACGTCGTGGACCTTGTTCCTATGTACTCCCTGTAGCATCGCTGATGATACCTGTTTTACGTTCGTGTATGGATTGCACACCAGCTACGGCGAATGAGGCATCCTTCTGAACAGGTGTTTTGAGAGCGTGTATTACTTCGAATAACTTCTCATGATGGTATCTTTCCAGGCAAAATTCTTATTCACTTTTCTTACTAATCTATGCCAGCATCTAAATGAATAACCGTACTGTGTATAGTATGCTTCATCACCAGCGCCGTACGACCTTCAGTTTTCATACCCAATCATCATCCTTATTACGTGAGGTTTACCGAGAGGAAGCATATTAACTTAATCATCTACAGATAGCATACCATCAGTTCTGGAAATGAGTCTTTCTTTTAGCAAGGCCTGAAATTGTCTGGAAGTTGAAGGCACTTTAAGTCTTAACTAAACCGAATCGGCATACCAAGTTTGTTTTCCGACCTATTTGATCGGTCACACAAAACTACATTTGTCTTGCTCTATATCATAGTTTCCATATCCACTTGTTAGTTTATCTGAAAGCCACGCAATTGGCAGCAAAATTTATTTTGAACCTCTCTGCTCGTTGTCTAAGTCTCGCTAATGCAAATATGCCACCCCGGTAGAACACGATGTTATAAAGTTTGAAGATAGTGACATAATTCCTACTTACTAACAAGTGATTTGTTTTGTTGATCAGTAACTACATCTAAATGAAGCCATTGGTGTGCTCTTGGAAACCCAGGAGGTAAAGTTTCCGTTATGCACGTAAAAACGCCTGTTAAATGGAAGACACTTAACTCAATGAGCTTAAGAAATGTAACGAAAGTATTCCAGTGAACTCCATGAAAAAATTTAGTGCACAACCAACGTCAAACGTTGTCGTATCACTTAATGCCAAATTGGACTGCTGAGCACCTGTCAGTAAGTAATCGCTTGTTTCCAGTAAAAGAAACACGGTTCCTGAGCCCGACATTCAATAACTCGGAGGAAAAGATTGCTCTGGCAAAAAACCGTTCGACAAACTTAGTTTAACTTTGCTTATAGTAAATAGTAAAAAGAAACGAATTTTAGGTCCTTCAAATGCTAATGTAGGTTTTGAGACGAATAAAGTACAGAATCGGAATAGCACTTTGGGTGATAAACCGAATCTTGTAGATCCCTCAGAATCATACTGTGAACCAGCTTTTAATAACTCATACTGGATAACGAATCAACAACTTAGTCTTCACTCCAGAAAAACACATGGAATCAGTGTTTTCGAACAAAAATTCAAAACGCCACTTTTGAATCACATGGCTTTTCATCCTCCTAAGTTATTAAACGCAGTGCACAAAGATGACAAGTTTCTAATCCCCAATCCACTGGAAGTGAGTTACTGGTAAATAATGAAAGCGAGCCAATAAGCGTGACGCGTTGTTGTGGTGTAATTTCACGTGATATCATTAACTCTCGAAGCGGTTGTAGTCGTCTTTGGTCTAGTTTATTCGGACGGTGTGAACCTACTTCTAAAATGGCCTAATTTCTCGGGTGGCCATACTAATCCATCCAAATGTACCACAGCCCTTTTGACTGGCTTCAGGAATATCTGCAGATTTTTTCATGAGATTCGCTATTCAAACCGTAATCAAGTGTCCCACACAGTCCTTCGTCATTACTAATTCAGCTTATCACTCCATGGAAACACTGAATAACGATAAGTATGCTAAAACTCATACAGTTGAGGTGGTGGAAGTTTTTAAATGCTTCGTAATTATTGCACTTTTTTCTATTCCTCAAAAGATATGAGATGGCAGGCACTCTGTAAATTCGAAGAGATAAAATTGCCTTACTGCAATGTATTCAGGATTATCTCAGTAGCATACAATAACTAGTACACTTAGGGTTGTATGGGTTGATTACTGGGTTGGCTATAACTAACTACTAGTTGTGTTGTGTCATCTGTTCGCATTCAGCAGTAATGGGAGATGCCAAGGAGAAACCGATTGTTCATTACTGTAGTCCCCATCTCTGGTCGACTGAAAAGTGTCTTCTTGATTTGGTTGCCATCGGTCTACATTTGAATGCTGAAGCTCCAAACCACACAACAGATTCGATGTGGGCTCTGATCGACATATATCAGGAGAACAGCAGTTTACTAATGCTGAAAGTAATAGAAACCTTTGCACAATCTGAAACGGCCCTGACCAGAGAATACATCGGCGCAAAAATCGGACGGCCTAGAGAGAAGTATCGCCCCTCAACAGCAACTTTTTGGGTACGGTTACACAATGCTTGTCACATGCGCGAACGGTCAATATAATGGAGACCGTGGTTAGTGCATTGCATTAATCCTCATTTCTCCAGCTCTACTTTACAGTGACAGCGCTTGAAATATTAACGTCAGAACTTGCCTTATCCTCTAAAACCGCTCAAGTAAGATACTTCGCGAGGCTGCTGTAAGGTAGTATGAGTAAACAGTCGACTAAATACCGATGTAACTTTATTGGGCTCCACAGAAAACCGACAGGAATTATGGTAACTAAAACCTTCAAAATGAATCTCGAGTCTTATGCAAAGCAATTGAAACGTGGATGTCCACCACGACCACAAAGTGCGCTTTGGCTGTAAGCAGCCGGCTGAATGTCCTCGGCGGAAGGTTGAGACAACGAACAGGTTTTATGCTGGTGAGCAGCGTAGGGAGGAAAATAAAAAGTTGCTTGTAGGTCATTTCAACACAATGTTTGAACGTGAAATCATGAAGCGTTACTGTTAAATCCACAGTAGAAAGGCGTCCTAGGTACAGAGAAAAATCCGAATAACATCTGATTTATCCACCAACTGACTGACTGCTAGGCATCTGGGTCCGTCACACTCTCATGCTTGTGTACATCACAATGTTGTTCAGAGATACCGGAACCAATTAAACTAAAGTTTGGTGTGTTTCTGTTCATTAATCTGACTTCTGTGACCGTTTGCTCAAGCTTTTTGGCGGTTATCAGCTAAGATATGCATAGTAAGGTGAAAAGGCTATAATTTTCCGGAATTTTTCCATTTACATACATGAGTGGTCCTTGTTTTCCATCTGTTTCACGTATGTACGACGAAGTGGAACTAAAATAAACTCATACGGTGCCAATTTTCTGTCTTATGCAAGCAGAACAACAACGGACCGCCTTGGTTATTGCGTGTTTACTGGTAGACGTTTGGCAATCTGTTCACCACATTCACTGAAAATGTTCGCATATCTACTCCACACGTACCTGGCCGTATAAAGCTACAAGTAACAGTATCAGGAGGGTTACACTTGCCGTAGTATGTTTTTACCAGATAACACACTATCCACGTTTCTGCGTTCTCCATGTTTATTGTTTCCTATTCACTGTTGCTTTTTCACGGCTGAACCTGGTGTTTTCAATGTTTTCATCACATGTTCGTGCTATTTTCAATTCCTAATCAAAACTATGAAAGAATCTATCTGCTCCACCGTGTTCATGGTTCATTTCTTTAAGCAGATAGTGAAACAAATGACCCACGTTATCAACTTAAAAAATAAGCTTGTTCTTAAACGTTAAAGGCTCAAATAACTGTAAATCTTTAGTGAAGACACAAGATTCTCACTTCAGTCTTATAAATGACTACGTCTAAAAGGGTGGAAATCTAACGTCGAAAGTTGTAGCAGTTTCCAGTGAATTCCAGACCGTGCGCCTTTGTTCTCAGCCTGATTTTCTCCCTATGTTGTATGAACCGCACTGCTCTGAGATAACAAAACAATTACCAGAATCCTGGTCAACCTCAGCAAAAGAGATTGTATTAAAAGATCTCAGGGCGATTTCCAAGGTACGCAGGAATTTTCAGGTGTTCCCGTTGAATCAGTATATTCAGGTGCAGTTAACAGATGACAGCAACCTAATCCATTCAGCCGATCTTTTAATTCTTGTGAGGTGAAACGCCTGCAGTTGTCGATAACCAGTATATCTGGGACCCCTTGTCTGCTAACAGTCTTCCGAAATGCACAGGTCGTGATAACGTCACACGGAGAAGTGATATAGTACAACTCTGGTCAGCGTGATGAAGAATCCCTTGACTACAGTAATCTGCATGCGCGTGCTGCCAAAATTCACGAGAAGACAATCACGGAACACAAAATACTTTTGATCGCAAAGCTGGCATAATCACACGCCACTCGAGAAGTGTTGACATGAAGCTTTAGCCACCGGCAGATCAAACGTGCAATGGTCATCATTGTTTCCCCATAAAGACCAGCAGAATTATTCAGCGCAGTCACGATGAGTTGATCTTTAAAACGCCCTTCGAGACGAAACGAATGCTGTCCACAAGGAGCGGAAATTTCCGAAAAACTGCGTCGCGTAGTCACATTCCACTGTTCACATACAAGTGAAATAGCAAAGTGGACATATTTCGCCTTATCAAAACTCACCGTCATGCAACTGACTAGCAGCAGTTGGGCTGAAAACAATAAAAAATTACAGTACCTGCGCAGCAAGTGCATCTGAAGAGGTATTTAGCCAGTTGTATACATTCAGGCAAAGGATGTTGTTTGACGTCACATGATTCTGAGGAAGCGGCGCCCAATAACAAACCGAAAAGTACCAGCGTGACTAACTTTATGAGCAAGTGAGCACTTTTAATCTAAACATTCGTTAGTCATACAGTCACATCAATTACTTTATTTGATAAAGGACAAGCAAACAAAGCACGAAGTCAAGGATTTTCATCTTACTAAGTTCTCGATCATTTCCACCTTGCCTTAACTTTATAGTTCGATCAGAAGCGGGCACAATAAGAGTCAATGTAAACATCTGAGGTTGCTCGTTCTCCGATCGAAAGTCGTCTGTGAATGAATTTCTCTTTTATCGAGCTAATCGGATAGAACTAGTGGGAAAAAATTGTCTAGTTTCTGTCCGAAACTCTTACGTAGCCGGGTGTTAAGTTTATAAGCTTTGCTTGCGAAGGACTGGTGTATAAGTTGTTCTTTGCTAGTTAACTTCAGGTCAGTGGATTGTTTTCCAGCAAAACACCAACTCATTAATGAGTACTGAATGAACAGCACACTGAAAGCAACTTTCCATGTGGAGTCTTTCAGTAGCATACCTCCAGCATAGTGCAAGTGCACTGAGGGAATATCGATTAGTCCAGAGTATAATTCGCATGATTTGAAAGTTTTTCTTCAGAAATTAATAGGTAGATGTTAATGGCGCTTTCCTGCGTGCTGTTCTCGGCGTGAGTTATGGTGCTTCAGGGAAATATTGATCCCTAAACAAGTATTCCGCGAGTCAACTCTATCCGACAATGCTAGGTTTTCGTGTTTTGTCTGACTTACCAGCGAATTAGAAACATTACCAGTTCGAAATTACGTTGGGCTTCTTTCAACGTGGAGCTCGGGCTGAAAAACTAGGTTTGGTTGAAAGGTCTACCTGGGTCTTTTAACGCAACTTTTTAGACAGCCTATTCACTTCGATCGTTTCTAGATCATTGAAAAGCGATCTTACAGTTCGGTTCGTTCTGCATTTAATTTATCTGCGGGTTGTTCTCGAACGTCCACTGAATGTTCATAAGTTCAAAACTTATAGGTTGGAACTAGTGGTTCGTCTAGGTGAAAGACACATTGAAACCAATTCTCTTCAATAAGTCGATAACATATCATTTAGCATATCAACGTCGTGCAACGCCTGATTGCTGGTGGCGCTGTCTATGTATCACCAGTCTGTGTGCAAAGAATACTGTCTTAAGTAAAAGTACTTGTGCAATGATCAGATAAAAACGCGACATTCCTCACTTTCTCAGTCAAACAATACAAAAAATGATTGAGAAGTACAGTTTATCATTAAGAAAACTATGCATTATTTACTTTACCAAGTGGAAGCCTTGAGTGCAGAGAGATTTGGAATTCGTCTTCAGTTTCGAGTGGTTACTCATGAACTATGAATACTTCAAATTTACAAAACCTGTCTATTTTTTCTCCAACCCAATTTGGTCACAGAAGTGTTCGTTTTGTCAGCCTCCGTACTAAATACAATGAAAATATGTTGAATATGGCAGACTAACAAGGGCCGTATCCAAGATAATGCAATGACCGATGACTGGATTTTTTTACAGGGGCCCATCGAGGGTCATATGATCCGGCGTCAGGGAAATCACTAGCGCAACTACAATCTTCGTCATTCATTCAGGGTAGCGGTTACTCGCCTAGCGTACGTCTGTCAGAACGTAACAGGAACGAACACAAGTGAAACACTTCATATATACGTAACATTTTTAAAGCGTACTGGGGGTGCTTTGCTAACCGTTCTGTCTAATTTAGCAATCTTGTAAACTGCATACAACGCATAATGAATAGCAGGTTTCCTATTCAAACCTATTGGTCATTTATTCCTTCTTCTTAGCGACACACTAGACTCCAGGTTTCATCTTATTAGGGTCAATCATTAACACCGATTTGGAGTCATATCCCGACCTTCAACTTATTACAAATGTAAGCAATCCCCCTTTTCGGTGACGACAACAAAAGTGACTGACTGCCACCAACTACCTGACCCCTCTGCTATAAATGACGTGTTAAGTGACCGGGTTGTCGACAGTGAGTGATTGTCCTAACACCTGAGTGACTTATGAAGGAGATGAATAAATTGGTCGATAGGACCGACGTGTCAATTAACCAAACTAACAGGAGACCAAATATACAAGCCACAGAATAGCCTGTCAAATTTATTTTCAACCAAATTTATTCTCAACCAACTTTAGTTTCAACCAGGCTGTATACATGAAGATTAGGTTGACGGACATAAAAGCCCGACTCTATCTTTCCATTTATTGCAGTGTTGTTGTTAGTGTGAATGAAACGCCAAGCGTCAGTGTTCAATACTTAATGTCCGAGTCACTCATTCAATAAAGTCCTCTATACCTTATCTCTGGAACTGGCCTAATTCACTCCAAATTTATTCGACAAAACCAGCTAGAACTGTCATCGTACCATTCATCTGGGACTATTCACAACTGAATTAGTTAATCCAAATATTTATCTTAACTGGTTTTTGAGTACTGATCAGACTGGTCGCACATTTCATTTGAATGTGAACCACAATTCGAACCCCATAAATTCAGGAACACATTTGCCAATGACTAGTAACGGATACAAAATTCGAGTTTCGTGTCAGTTTTCAAAAAGAACTTGGCTTGAAGGGTTAAATGGCTGCGTAAACTGCCACCGAACTTAGTAGCGTGTTTTCATCAAAATCTTCATATGCACCTCAAGGATTTGTAAACATTTATCTATCCAGACTTTACCCAGTGAGCAGAAGAATTTTGTCTGTTTTTGACATCACTAACGGAATATCTTCATAATTAAACTTGCGATCCTAACAGTTTTATACCATCCGCCAAAACTGAAGCCTTACGCTGGAAGACAGCACTCCACCTAGGTTGACATCACTTAGTTCTCCCCTTCCAGATCATAATTTTGATGGCACACATGTGTACACATATTTGCACATCCCTGCGTTCATCGTACAATTGTAGACCACGTGTGGCAGTGCGCTATGAGATGGAACAACTTTAACACCTAAGCCAGGCTCCGTTCCTAAATTCACTAACGTGTAACCGTGGCTACGACTGACACAACTGCTAATTGTTTCAGCAGTTGACTGCAAACTCACCATATCGGCTGAAGACACAAGGTGGTATGCTGTATACTCACTTCAGGAGGGCTCAAGACAAAGAAGTGCTGAAGTTATGTGATTTTCACCGAGGTTATGAGGTTCATGAAGTTACCAACACAATATGTGGCCTGTTCTGGGGTGTTTTTCTTCATAGGCGATCGGTCTACATCGTCACTGCCACAACGTGTTACCCCCGAAAGAGCTCATCATAAAGTCCCCGTTCAACAGTGTTGTAGAGTCGGTCAGGTTGTCATGACTCGCTTCTCTGAAAAATTCTTTTTCTCCAAAAGTCCATTCCTTTATGCTCACAATCAGCAACAACATTTAGCACTTTTTTAGTTCCAGAAGATCATGCACTGCTGGAGTTTCTTTGTCTTAATTAGTTGCGGATACCTGACAGTGAGAATTTAGTTGTCAGAGTACGGACGGCTGCATAATTTTACTTCGGGGAACAGCTTGCAAACGAGTGAAATGTACAAGTGGGCTAGAAGTCTTTCTGTCGTCAACATAACTCTCTAAGGAACGGTTTTATGTTAAAAAGACACTCAGTTAGATGCACACATATGACAGTGACCAATCCACCAAAGCTGAAAGTACGAAATATCTGCGGTTAACGGTAGACACGAGTTCCCTCATCAGACAGACTAGGTGACTCGAGTGTCCTTAAAACTATGGTTTGGTTACAGTCAGAATTGTAGGTGGGCTTTCGAGGCAACTTTAGAGTTGATTTTGACCTCACACTTATACGTGTGCTGACGTCGTTTTTCCCACAGTATGAAGTCTTCGAGTGAGGTCACCAAACAACTGGCTTGTAATCGGCGGACAGTGTAAATCCATTTGATTCGACCCGTGGGACGATAGAAGAAAATTTTAGTATTGAATGGTGCCAATATCGCACCAAGGAATTGGAGTCATCCTGTCTTACAAGAACTATGCGTTTTAGAAAAAATAAGTAACAAGTGGGACGACGACCTTTTCGTGGTTGTAAAAAAGGCCTGATTCGCAGGGTAAGAAACCCATCAGCAGCGTTGAGAAGCACCCCACCTTAAATTCCGCTTACCCAGTGCAACTGTACACAACATTACATCCTCTCGGGAAACCAGATAAAGTCGTCATCTGGCAAACAACACTACTCGAAACACTGAATATCGGTTGTGTTTAGACGTGTTCGGTCCATGTACAAACTTGACTGCTGTCGTTAGTGGTTACCCCTAGCTACTTGTTGAACATATTGTAGCAAAGAGGCGTCCAATAAAGCACAATCTTTATTGTCCAGATCGCCAGTCTTCCACATCTCCGTCCGCAAATTGATTTGGCCAAGGCAACTTCAATATTCAAGCGGAAAAGTCTGTAATCACAATTCTAACATGTATTCTCTCACGTTTCATCAGCACTTGATTAAACTTCGTCAATAATTCATGGTAACCAGCGGGCATAAGAAAGTTGTGAAGATTCCATGATTAAAATCCGTAATCGGGTATGCATCTGATCGCTACGGTCGTCAGCATGCATGATTTCCCAACTCATCTACCAGATTACAAGCTGTACAGATTTGTGCGACCTCTTTAGCCGTTTTAATTTCAGTCGGTACCTGGAATTTTCACAACCACTGTTTGAAAGAACAATCATATTTGTTCGTAAGTTCCATACCATATCCCAGTAATTGAGTGAATTAACCACCACTCAAGTACCTTTACAATGTATCTCAATGTCACATAGTTGCTTTGCCTCCTCAGTGTCAGGTTGAACAGTTATTTCCAGTCAATCAATCACTGCTCGTTTTGGGATTAATGGTATGGAGTGAAAACTGCTAATATGGCGCCTAACCTGTCTTGTCTGATGAACTCCTATCCACTTGACATTAAGATCAACTTCGAGTCCCGTTCTCTTGGTGGCTCATCAGTATCTTTGCCACACCTGGGATTAAAAACTGGAGTTAGTAGGACAGCTATTGTGTCTACTTTCGAGACGCTCTGACAAACTGAGCACTGCTCACAAGCAAATGTGGCCCAAAGTTTTGCACATGACAGTTCGGTTGAGCCCGCTGTGAGGTTATAAGCACAAAAACCAAAATGGTTGCCACATAAACGAGTGACCGGATTTCTGTTTCTGTCTGTGGCAAGGATATACCGTACCAACGGACTTTAATGAGAACGGAACTCGAGTACATTGCTCCGTTTTCAAAAGGAGCCTGTTGAGAAGTCCATCGAACTGAGACGGAAGCGATACGTCGCTGGCAGAGTTTAATCCACTTTAAAAAACATTAATTATTAGTAAAATCGATTTCCACAAAACGATTTATTCTCAAACCGACTATCAGTGACTCCAATTTATTTTGTCAGTACTCAATTTATATCCGTGGTTGGTTTAATTTCGAATGAGAGCAGACCTCGAGCATACATTTTAAAAAGCAGTTGAACGCGTCAAAGGAGGAGGTTATGAGAATAAATCCCAATCGAGCTTGGAAGTGAATCGTCAGTCAAATGGTTTAGAATTAAATAAAAAGAAGTACAAAGAAACGGCTCTGACGAATAACCCAACGGTATTACAATTATTGGGAGTAACTAGTGTTACAATGTTCGCAGTAAGAATTACTGTCTTGATTCAAAGGCGATACAGACAGAATCAGTACTGTCTTTGTGCATAGAAACCATGGCTAAATGACTGAAACTGGAATGGTTATTCAACAGAGTTCTGCATAGTTGGACAGTACCCAAAAACCCGCCCAGCCAAAACGACAGTTTTGTTCAAAGTGGTTTATTTGTGTGCACTCTGTACCAGTTTCTGTAATAAACGGGTATCTGGCGCAAGCAACCCTTGAAAAGAAAGTGTTTATTGTTTTGGTTCAATAAACTGTGATAAGTGTTAGGTGTCTGAATGGCATCAACGTTCATCTTATCCCAAAGATCAGTCACCAATAAAATGACCAATAATCTAAATGTCACTTGCCACCATGACATATTTTAAATGCGTAAATTGCTGTATAACAGAGACATAAGTGCACAAACCGGGTCAAGTTCATTCCATCCGTCTCGGGATAGTAGTCTATACGATAATTTATATGAAATGTTTTCTAAAATGGGTCTTCAGTTGATTGGCTTCAGATGAGTCAAGCAAAGGACGGGTGCGTCAGTTCAGGTTGTTTGCTTCCAAATCTGATGTCCTTCGTGAGTTTAACCATTCGACTGTAGATGTACTTATTCAACTGGTAGATTAGTGGAGGTATTTCTTTTGGACGTTGATGCCGAAGTATCTTGATTTGCATTCAGTGTTGTTTTGTTGTTTAACCAGTGAATTGTGTACACGACAGATTGTTCAGTAGCAACCAATAT